>PVKE010005477.1:0-58827 GCA_004027555.1 Craseonycteris thonglongyai
AGAGGCGATGGAAGATGGGAGTGTGGGGTTGGGAAAGTCCCACGAGAGGAGACCCTGCCATGTAGGCCCTGCTCAGCCATCAACTCTTTGGTGGGGCAGAGAGAAGAGTTAGGTGTTCCTGTGGCATCAGATGCCATAGGTGAGTCAGGTAATATAGGGAAGGGAGTGTGTGTGTGTGTGTGTGTGAGAGAGAGTGTGTGTGTGTGTGTGTGTGTTAGAAAGGTTGTGGGCGAATGTTTATATGTTTGTGTTTTAGTGGCCTTGTAAAAAGGTTGTGGATGAATGTGTCCATGTGTGTGTTTTAGTGGTCTTATAGAAAGGTTGTGGGCAAACAGAGAAAGAGAGATATTATAGAAAGGTGGTGGGTGTATGTGTATGTGTTTGTGTGTATGTGTTTTAGTGGTCTTGTAGAAAGGTTGTGGGCGAACAGGCCTGGCTCACAGATGGCCCAGCTCCATTCCATTCTATAGTTGCTCAGGCTTTACACATATGTTATAACAGCTTCTCAAAGTGGTCTGGGTATTAAGTAGCTCTTGCTCCATTTCTTCCACTCTTAAGTCTGAGGACCCTCTCCAGGCTGCATCCCAGATTGTCCTCAATCATGTCCAGTATTTTTGCTATAGCATCTTTGCTGCAGATGTTTATGTTACATACCTAATTGGCCATAAGACATTTTTGCCATAAAAAGGGTAAAATAGCTGATTGACAGTTTTTTTGTGTGGTTTTACTTTTGTTTGTTTTGTTTCGTTTCTGTCTGATTTCATTTCTCCAGTAACAAAGTGGTGGGGAAAAATAATTAAGTAATAGTAGTGTTTAAAATATTAATAGCATTTCTCCAAATAATGATGATGAGTTAGTTGGTTTATTATTTTGAAATACGCTACATTGGGAGGAGAGAGAATTGAACCCACATTTTTCATAGAATGAAGACAAGTGCTTAGATACAGCCCACAAAATAAAATTAGGTATTTGTGCAGTCTTGCCATGAATCTGCACACATTTGAAAAGTATTCAAATTTTTACATTTTATTATATTAAAGACTTTTTAATTGTTTTTATTATTTATTTTTTGAGAGATTTATTTTTTATTGTTTTTAACAGAGACAGAGAGAGGGAGGAGGGCCCAGAGCAGTCTCCATAGTTGTACATCATTAGTTTTTGATATATTTTCTTTTTTTTTCTTTCTTTTTTAGATTTATTTTATTGTTTTTGACAGAGAAAGAAAGAGACAGAGAGCGATGGAGGGCCCAGAGCAGTTCCGTAGTTGTACGTCATCAGTTCTTGACATGGTTTTGTTCCACACAGGTGGATGGGGGCTGCGCAGTCAGGAACTGGGCTGGGGGCCTCCCACGTGAGAGGCACACACCCTTGAGCCAGGGGCTGAGCTGGGGGGCGAGATCTGAACTGGGGGCCTTCTACATGGGAAGCTTGCCCCAGCGAGAATTGAACTGGGGGCACACCCCAGTTCAGCATGTGGGTCCACATGGGCTGGGGCCAGGATTCGATCTTCAGACCCCGGGACTGCAAAGCGAGCACTCAACCTGCTGAGTCATCCCAGCATCCCTTAATTTTGTTTTTAATGTCACTCTTTTGTCATGATTTTGTCTTTTTTTCTATGGCAAAATTGCCTTGTGGCCAATTAGTTATACAGTGAAATGTTTGTGGCAAAAATGCTTATGGCAGAGATACTACAACGAAAGTATCCAGAACCAGTGAAAGTACCTAGAACTAACCTCACTGCTCCGCTCCCCTCCCGGCTCCCCTCCCTTCCCATCGCCTTGGCACTCAGAACCATCCTGGAGGTAGGTGGTTGCTTTAACCTCCATTTTACTCACTGGGGAAATAGATGCCACAGTTCAGGAATTTGGTCCCAGCTAGAATAGAGCAGAGACTGGAGCCCATGACCAGATGCCGCCTCCCCTGAACACAAGGCTCTAGCTTATACCTGTTGATGGGACCATTGTCTAGAGCTGGGGACAAGAGATCCAGGGTCAGCCCATGTGAAGCAGGGGCTAGAGAATGTTCTCTCTGCCTGTTTATGGATTTGGGAATATGGATTCGGGCACGGCTGCAGTGAGGTGAGCACTTGAGCATAGGGTTTTGCAGACAGGTTTACAAACAAGTGGTTGTGCTATTGGTGGACTGTGTACCCCTCTGCCCTGGCAGAGGAGGTCTACATAGCACCTCCAGGCCAGGCCAGGGGGCAGCGTCACTGGCTGTTGCATGGCCAGCCCTCTCTTGGTCGGGTGTCGGGGATTGTGGATTGGGCCCTTGCTGCTGGTGCCAGGTTCCCATCCTGTAATGGAGGAGGAGTGCCTGCATTTTATGCTGCTGCAACCTGCCCAAAATCGGTCAGCGAGGAGTGGTGCTGGGCTTAAACCCCGCTTGGCAGGGCCAGAGCTGGAGGAGGATAAACTTGAACATGGGCCCTGCTCACTGGACGAAAGGCTGACTGTGACGAAAGGGTGTCAGAAAGGGGGTGTTTGCACATCTGTGTGTACTAGAACTGCAATCTTCAGGGGCTCTGACAAATCAAATGGGAATCCTCTCAGATGAGTGGAGGAAAAGCTGTGGCTGCCTGAGCTATCACAGTTATTTGGGGATGTTAGGAGTTTTGGGGGCGGTTGCTGAGCTGTTGCTGTTGGGAAAGATATGATGGTCCACTCTTGGTGTCCTCCTGTCCATTGAACATTGCTTCTGTGTTGGGTGTGGGGCGATTTTCGCAGGAAGGTAGACATCTGAGCAAGGGCTGCTCCTCTTCAGGCTTCTACTCGTTAAGTGCAGACCTTGGTCAGTGACTTGAATTCTGGGGAATGGGTCCTGCGTTGAAAATGGCAGGCGTGTTGTTCATGCTGGCCTCTTGGAGGCTGGTGATGGTGGTCCCAGGGTTGTCTTTGTTCCCCAGCAGACAGCTGTTGTGCACCTCCTGTGACCTGGGGAAGATAGTCACACAACAGATACGTGAGTCCTCTCAGGTGGTAAGAATGCTGAGCAGGATAAAGGAGACAGAGCTGGAGGGGAAACATGGCCCTTTTAGATAGGTGGTCAGGGAAGGGTTCCCTGCTGAGATGATGCTTGAGGAGGGGTCTAGTTGAAGTGAGGGAGCTGACTGACGTTGGGGGAAGAGGTCATGCTCAGTACAAAGATTCAGGGTTCTCTCCATCTTTCTGCCCTGTGTCTGCTTGTCATTCAGTCCACCTGACACTTAGTTTCCAAGGGAACCCACATTTGAGCCCAGGAACAAATCTTGGAACACTGGTGGCATTGCATTACCTGATAAGCAGGTACCTAGGGGCCAGCCTTGGCCTCCTGATGTGCATTTTGAGCAGTCATGACAACATACCCTACCTGCCTGTGCTGTGGTGCCCAGGCTGCTAGCTGGCCCCTGCTTCTGTCCCTAACTGGGTGTGTTTACCACATTGAGAGCCTTTGTTTTTCTGGTAGAGGCCTCAGTGGTTGGCCTGATGAATCCCGAGGCCAGATATCTCCTTAACCCTCTGAATTGCCTCTGGAATGGGCAGTGCTGTCTGCCTGGCCTGGGTGGGCAATGGGCCCCAGCAGGGCCAGGATTTCCACTTCATATCCCAAGCCGCCCACACTGCCCAGCCCCAGAGCCAGACTGAGCACCTGGAAAGCCACCCTTAAGGACGTCGCCAAGGAGAAGCCCAGAGCGCCCTTCCCCTGGGGAAGAGGTGCTTTTGAGCCAGACTGAGGATGGGGGGTAGGGGTGGGGGGTTGGGAAATGGTGCTATGGACAGCATGGTAGGTGAGAGTGTGACAGGAATGGGATGCCAAACAGGAGGATATTCTGTGTTCCAGGAAGTGCTGGGTCCTCGGGGAGTGTGAAGAGTGCAGTGTGCGATGAGGGTCAGCATCTACGTGTGGAGCGCCAGGCTGAGGACTGAGGCCTCCCCCTGCAACATCAGGAAGTGTGACAAAAATGGCCAGTCCATCTCAGTAGGGCGGCCTGATGCACTCCCACCTGTGGGCATGCCCACCGTGCTACCACTGAGGGCAGAGGGGCTATTTAAGCCTCTGCTGAGGGCACCAGAGAAGGAAGCCATGGCCTTCCTTTGCTGCACTAGAGCAGGAGTCACATGGACCATAGGGATGCCTCAGTTGGGGAGCAGGCCCCAGGGTCAGCATTCCTGCTCACCAATCCCAGTTATGGCACTGAAATCACATAGGCCAGACAGGGCATGGGGAGCAAACAGCAGCCCACTGGAGGCAGGGTGACTTGGAGTCAAGGGGGCATGTAGGGAGGTCATGAAGAATGACTGAGCTCGAGAGCCATCCATGTTTCCAGAGCTTGGCTGCACCCTTCCATGTCACCCATCACTTTCCCTGTACCTGGCGTGGGGAGATGCCATCCAGAACTGCTCAGGTTTCCTGGGTTGCCATTCTGCCCTCTCCCCCTGAAGCAAATGGCCCCGCCCGCCTGCATGCTGGGAGTGCAGGCTGTTCGGTTGCTTGTAGGGACACTGTGGAACGTGGGTCTAGGGCTCCAGTGAGCTGGGCATCTCACTGTTCCTCATCACAGCATAGCCATGTCAGCCTGGGTAGGCCCTGGCAGCTTCGAACCACCAGATTCCCCAGGGAGATCGGTGGGTCCTGATGGCCGTTCATAGTGCCACCTGGGCTCAGCCGGGGATTATGGATGTCACATGCCAATGACTCCTCCTAACGTTTCTCCCCTCTTTGCATGTCTGATCTTGCACCCCGTGTAGGCATGACGAGTGTTCTGATGTCAGCCATCGGACTCCCTGTGTGTCTTAGCCGCGCACCTCAGCCTGCCAGCCCTCCCGCCTCCTGTTTGGCCTCTAAAAGTCACAGCTCAGTTAAGAGATTGAGGAAAATGTCCGTGAAAGGTAGTTCCTGCTCACAAATACTCTCTGGCCTCTGCTCAGCCACCTCTGAGTCTTGCTGCCTCTGACTCCCGCATTGGTCGCTCTTCTCGGACTCCCACAGCCCTTCTCTGCTTCCTTCACTCCACTGGGGCATGGGCTCCATGGTCCTTCCTGCCCTCGGCAGCAGAGGTGGCCCCCAGGAACCTGCTTTCCCTGCAGTCCCAGAGTTCAGGGCCTGTTTCCCTGGCCCAGTTGGAGTATGAGGGACCTGTTCTTGAGGACTCTTATGACTTTGTAAACAAAGGTGTGGGGTGAGGCCTGGCTCAGGATGAGGGACAACTCTGTCCCTTCCCCTGGGGCCAGTGTGTGCTTCAGAAAGGCCCCCAGCCTGTTTGCTACCCTGGGTATGGCTGCTTCAGAGGGTCCCCCGATGACCGTTGGCCTCCCTGCCTATCGCCCAGCTGGGGGAAAAGGGGTTTTAGAACTGTGGGAAGTTGTCAGTTAAAACAAGACTGTGTGGAGGAACCTGTGGGTAGCAAGTTCTAAATCTCTCGTTTCTAAAACCAGTTGCTTGGCTCCATCATGGGTCACTGTTGAAAGCCCAGTGACCTTCAGGACAGTGTGGTGAGCAGGGGCCACAGCTCTGACTCAACTAATCCTGGGTTTCAGTCTTGGCTACAGCGCTCACTAGCTGTGTGATCTCATGCAAGTGTCTCCAATCATGAGCAGGTGCCTCCTACTCAGCGGATTGGTTGTGAGAGGAATAAAGTACATACATGAAGCACCTGGCACATAGTAAGGGTGGCTGCTCTGATCATGTCCACCGCCGGTTTAACCCCCAACCCACAGGGTAGTAGAAAGGCCTAGAGAGGGGCCGGGCTTTACCCACCCAGCCCCTTCCCCACCCCCATCCTCATTGCCAGCAATTGGGGCAAGCCAGCAGCTTCCTGAGGCACTCGTGTTTGCCTGGAAAGACCACAGACTCTTGTCAAACCCTCTGGCCCTTTCATGAGGTTGGCAGTCACCTAGCTGGCCCACTTGGAGGAATGTGGCTCATGGAAAGCTACTTCAGTTCTGAAAGGCTGCTTGGGCGAGGGTGGATTAGGCAAGGGAATGGGATGCTGAGCTGGGCCTCATCAGGGGTGAGCCAGAGGCTAGTCCTGGTGGATGGGGTCCTGGGTTCATCTGGAGACTATCCTGCAGCCATCAGGCTTTTCTGAGGCTCCTCCCCTCAATTGGATTCGAGCCCCTGCTACCCGGACTACCCAGTGCCAGAGGTCTGTGCTTTGGGCAACTTTCTCACCACAGTGACCATAGGGCCCTAGAAGTCTGTGTGTGCGCATGTGTGTGTATGTGGGTGTTTGTGGGTGTGAGTGTGTGTAGAGGTGTGCTCTTCCTTTGCCTGTAGCTACCTTTCAAGTAATAGCAGCTAATCATTACAGCTATCACAGCTTTGGTCAGTATTAGGTCTCCACTTTTTACACGAGGTAACTGAAACTCAGAGGTGACAGACTTGGTCCCAGAATCACAAGAGCCAGAATCAGACCTGATGTGTGCCTGATCTTAGCCTCTCTGCTCCCCTCGTAAGTATCACCTGGCCTTCTGTGGTCCAGAGGGAGTGAGCTAGCTTTTGAACCCTCAGTCTTGTATGTCTTTGCCGCCACAGGGTGATGGCCATGAGCTTGGGTTCAAACCAGAGCCCCTTGGTCTCTGAGGCTAGGGTCAGAAACGCCCCAGTGACCTGAGGTCGAAAGTGGAGCCCTGCAGGGTCACTTTCCTAGGCTGTGCTGGTCTCCCTGGCCCCTCCTTTTAGCTCATGCACAGGCTTTGCTGCCTGTCTGGAAAAATCCCCCTCTGGACCCCAATCCCAGTTTCCTCTTGCTAGTTGGGGGTGTGTCTCGTCCTTGGGTGGAGCCTGTTGGTGTAGGGTTGGTGCACATGTGCACAGAGGAATGGGATGTTTGGAGAGGAGCATGGCAGGCTCACTGCTGCTGCATCTCGGCTGCTTCTGAGTCTCTTGGCTTAGGAACCAAGTAGGTATGTCACTGAGATCCCATAATTCAGGGACAGGCTTGAGAAGACTTTGCAGTTTGTGACAGTGTCAGTGTGGCTATCTTCTGCCGTCAGCGTGCATACAGATGCCCACACGAATGCACCCTCTATACACTCAACTCATAAAACTTACTTCTCTTACCAAGACTTTCTACAAGTGAAAGTGGGGTGAAAGCACTGCCTACACATGCTCCTGAGTAGTTTGTTCTAGAAGCTGCTATTTGACTCTTGTGCATGTCCTCCGAAAACTTGGATCTGGTTTCTTGACCGATGTGCACAGGGGTCTGAGGGCTGTTACCAGCTGCTGTCTCTTCCCCTCTTCTTTCTGCTGCCACTAGTGCTCCGGTGCATCCAGTGGGTGGGCCTGGATTGGGCTCTGCCAAGCAGTGTTCTGCCCTGGCTTCAGATCTCTCCTCTCCTGCATGCTTACCTTCCTATCTCAGCCCCTCTAACATCCCTCCTGGCAGCTTGGACTCTCCTTTGGCCTTTTTCTCTCTCTGGTTTCAGCTTCTCCATTTGTACTCCTTGGGACATTACTGATGTTCTCCTTTATTCTAGGAGGGACTCCAAAGCCAGAGCCAGAGCAGGTGGTAAGAAACTATACTGAAGAACTGAAAACAGCCCCAGATGAGGTAGGTGTTATGGGAGCCATGCTGCTTTTAGTTCTGTTTGGAAACAAGAGACAGCTCCAGACGAGAAGGATTCCAGCCTGGTCTCCAGTGGAAGGGCACTTCCCCAGGTGCCTCTGGGTGCCAGCTCCCTGCTCTGGGCACTTGGGTTTCATCTCCCAGCCTCCCGAAGGAGTAAGGCCTTTACCAAGATGAGGCAGCTGTGGTTTCTGAGACTTGGGTTCTGATTTTAGCTTTGCCACAAACAAGTGTGGTCCTGAGCTAAGCTCCTCTCTTGCACAGGCCTCTGTGTATTCCTGTGCCATCCTGGGGGTCAGGGGTCCTGGAGACAAGGGATGGAAGAGCCTGCCTCACTCCCTGAGGGCTGGCACTGGTGTAGAAGTGAAGTGGCCTTGTCCAGGTAGCAGTCCTACCCCTCTGACTGTAGGGAGAGCAGGTCAGGGCCTGTAATTAGCAGGGCCTGACAGATACCTGGTACAGCTTCAGTAGGTCCAAGTCTGTGTCTGCCAAGTCACGTGTTGGGGGCTACACGTACTACTTTTCTTCTATTTGAATGGAGAGGCCTAGAGAATCTGGAGGAGGTAAGTTGAATGTCAGTCCTTCCAGTTCAGGACCAAGGACTCTTCACTGGCCTGTTTCTCCTGCAGGTCAGGTACATGAGAAACATCTGATTTGTAAAGGTTTAGACAGGATCCTTTTTTTGCCCTGTGCTTATGGCACAGCTAGACTGGTTTGCCCCCCAGTAACCTCCCCTCTAAACTGCTATCCGCATGGTCAACACACAGTTATGATCATGGCAGTGTGCCCCCTGCTTAAAACCCCTCAGTGGGGCCTTGATGTGTATGGCAAAGCCCAGCTTCTGAGCATGGCCGTCAGAAGCTTCCAGGATCTGCTCCTCTTCCGTCTTGTCTCGTCTACCCGCTGCTGATTTCAGCACCTCTCCCAGACCAGATGCTGGCCCATGCTTCAGATCTTTCGCTTGCCTCTACCCAGAGCGCCCCTTCCCGCACGTGTCCATCTGACACGTTCTCTTCTCCTGTGGAAACCCAGCATGGAGGGCTTCTCCTGTTCTTTCCTCTCTGGCTGCTCCCACTGCCTCCTTGGCCTGTGCTTCTGTTATTGCACTGGCCCTGGGCTCAGTGCTGTTTGTCCTCCTACTATGGGGGGTCGTCTGAGAGCACAGATCCCAGTGACTCATCTGTGTTCCCAGCCTCTGCAACCAGCGACTGAATTGACTGACTGTAATTCTGGCATTTCAGCAGAAGATGGCCTTTTTTTCTTTTTTTTTAATTGTTAAATTTATTGGGGTGACATTGGTTGGTAAAAATTACATAGGTTCCAGATATACAATTCTACATTACATCATCAATGTGTTGCATTATGTGCTCACCACCCAGAGTCAGTTCTCTTTCTATCACCATATATTTGATGCCCCCTCCCTACTCCCTCATACCCCTCCCCCTTCACCCTCAGGTAACCACTAAACTATTGACTGTGTGTCCATGAGTTTTTGTTTGTTACTTTTACTTTTATATTCCACCTATAAGTGAAGTCATATGGTTCCTAATTTTTTTCAGTCTGATTTATCTCAATATGATGATCTCACTGTCCCTCTATGTTGTCACAAATTGCTGTATTTCATCTTTTCTTATTGCTGAGTAGTATTTCATTGTGTAAATGTACCACAACTTCTTTATCCAGTCATCTATCAGAGGACACTTTGGTTGTTTCCACAACTTGGCCACCATGAACAGTGCTGTGATGAACATTGGGGTACACATATCTTTGTGAACCAAGGTTTTCAAGTTTTTTGGGTACATACCCAAAGAGGGATTGCTGGGTCATATGGTAATTGTAGTCTTAATTTTCTGAGGAATCTCCATACTGCCTTGCATAGTGATTGTACCAGTTTACACTCCTACCAGGAGTATATGAGGGTTCATTTTTGTCCACAGCCTCTCCAGCACTTGTTATTTCTTGTCTTGTTGATTATAGCCATTCTCATAGGTGTGAGGTGGTATCTCATTGTGGTTTTAATTTGCATCTCCCTAACTGCTAATGATGTTGAGCATTTTTCATATGTCTGTTGGCTGTTTGTATGTCTTCATGGGAGAAGTGTCTATTCAGGTCTTCTGCCCTTTTTCAATTGGATCGTTTTTTTGTTGTTGTTGAGTTGTACAAGTTCTTTATATATTTAAGATATTAGCTTCATATCAGAGGCATTGTTTGCAAATATTTTCTCCCATTCAGTTGGTTTCTTCTTTACTTTGTTGACCATTTCCTTTGCTGTGCAGAAGCTTTTTAGTTTTATATAGTCCCTTTCATTTATTTTTGCTTTTCCTTTCCTTGATGATGGGCCTATTTCTATTAGACTGGCCTCTTTGAGCACAGTGTCTCTTTTAGTGAGTGTGCCCTGTGTTTGCTCCCCCTCCAGGACTGCATCATCTGTATGGAGAAACTCTCCATGGTGTCTGGGTACAGTGACGTGACCTACAGCAAGGCCATTGGGCCGGTGGCTGTGGGCTGCCTCACCAAGTGCTGCCATTCCTTCCACCTCCTCTGCCTGCTGGCCATGTACTGCAATGGGAACAAGGTGCCTACCTGCTGGCCTGGGTTGGGGGCCAGGGGTGATCCGTCTGGTCATGCTGCGTCTGAGCAGGTGAAAGTAGCTGCCCTGTGAAGGACCTGGGGCAGCCCCTGCCCTGCAGCAGGTTGGAGGTCGGCAGCCATGGGGATGGGGGTGGCAGGTGATACCAGGCTGTGGTTCCTTCAGTGGAGTTTAGCCAAAATGGACAGCGATTGGGAGGACAGAGAACTGAGTCACATGGCACACCTTCAGGCTTGGCCTGACCTCTCTGCAGTAACCCTGTGCATCCTGTACCAACCAGGGTGCCAACACCAACAGTTGATCAGCCACAGGGTTTCCTGTTTGATTTTAAATGTGATTAGACTGTGGGGATTTTTGCGTATAAACCTAATTTTTCTACCTGATGCCAGTATTCTGGTACTCACCCCCGTTAATGAAAGTCGTATAACGAGTTTCTATGCAAACTTACCTTTCCAAGGGATCTGTTGGAATGAAGTTTCTGTGCAAGGAGGCCGCCTGGGAGTCGGGCCAGCTGCTCAGAATCTCTTGTGTGATAGCAACTGACCCGCCCCCCTGCTGGCCGCCTTCCCATCTAAACAGGGTGGCTGTGCCTAGGTGCTCTCTCAGGGCTGCTGGCTCAGTGTGTGGCATTCTGCCTTGTCGCAGGATGGAAGTTTGCAGTGTCCTTCCTGCAAAACCATCTATGGAGAGAAAACTGGAACCCAGCCGAGGGGGAAGATGGAGGTGTTCAAGTTCCAGGTGTCCCTCCCCGGCCATGAGGATTGCGGGACAATACTCATAGTTTACAATATTCCTCATGGCATTCAGGTAAGGGGGCCCTGGCACAAGAGGAGCCTCCTCAGATCTTTCTGGGATCTGTCTCTCTCCCAGCAGTCTGCCCCCTGGTCACTGTGAGGATGCTTGGGTTGCCAGGAAGGAGGAGGTGCTAGCATTGGGGGTTGCAACAAGCTCTTAGGTCTGTAGAAGCAGAGATGGCCCTCAGCCCTTTCCTGAGATAAGGAGGGCTTCCTGGGGTGGAAACACCTCAGCTGGACTTGTATAAGCAGGAAGAACTCTTGTATTGAGTGTTGTGGGGAGCCCACAGGCAGGAACCCTCCTAGGGGCAGAGCACAGGACAGGGAGGTACCAGCAGTGAGACGGAGACTGGCTCAGTGGCCAGATCAGGCCTGTGTTGGGGGTTGGTAGGGCTAGGTCTGGATGTGAGGAATAAGACAGGAACCCTAGTGGAAGGTCCCAGGGTCCCAGTGAAGACCCAGGCAGGAGCACTGCCCCCTTAGGCCTTCTGCCTTGGACCAGGGTTGATCTCAGAGCCTGGGACAGTTTGGGAAGATAGTAGGAGCCCAGTGGGGCCCATCTTCCATAGATGAGGTTTTTTTAGTCACACTGTCTTCCCTGATTGCCCTCTGGTACTTATCCTTGGCTCAGAGTGAAGTGTAAAAACATTCCAGACAGAGTTGGAGCCACAGGGCAGGAGAGGAACTTGGAGCTGTGCACTGTGTGTCACTGTGTGGCTGAGGGCAGGAGCAAGGGCTGTGCACCATTCCAGCCTCTGCCCTCTGGCCCAGACTGCTGCCATTATCTCGGGGCCCTGTGTGTTAGAGTGAGGGCATCCTGAAGGCTGGTAGGCCCTGCCATCCAGTCCAGACAACCCAGTGCCCAGAAGGTTGCTTAAGAAGCAGGAGCCTCTGTCCCAGCCTCTGAGGGATTCCAGTCTCATCAGGGAAATAGAGAAGGTTAGCAGGAGTGTCTGCTGCCAGACGGAGTGGCACGTTCAGGGAGGGTGGTCATGGGTAGGAGGTCGTGTTCATGTTGGATCTTTTGAGGGGCAGGATTTGAGACAGCAATTTATTTGGTCACTTGAGTGCATGAATATCCCTGACCACGAGGGCAAAGGGGCAAGATCAGACCTCCATGTCCTGTGCATCTTTCAGAGCACCCCAGTTCTGTGCCTGTGTTCCTCCTACAGGGTCCTGAGCACCCCAACCCCGGGAAGCCGTTTACCGCCAGAGGGTTTCCCCGCCAGTGCTACCTTCCAGACAATGCTCAGGGTCGCAAGGTAAAGGCCCGCTGCCACCATTGGGGAGGGGCCCTCCTGCTGGCAGGCCTGTGCCCACCTGCTGGTGCCGGTGCTAGGTGGGTGGGGCAGGGCAGGCCTGGCCCAGCCCGGCAGCAGCAGGACTGGTGTCCGCACTTGTCTGTCCTTCCACTCATCTTACTGCAGTAGGAGGAGGGGGCTTGACCCGGGGCTGGCTGAGGTGTGGGCCACTTCTTCCCGGGGACCTTGCTATGGTTTAGGCATCCTCAGTGCCAGGAGCACAGGGAGAAATGACCGGTGCCTCACAAGGGCTCTGGTGGGGAAGACAGGCCATCCCTCTAGCAGCCTGTTGGCCAGGTTATGCCTGTGCATAGAGCCCTGCGTGGATGTCACTTGCTCCTGGGAGACCATTCAGGCAGATAGAACAGCTGGTGTGGCAGCTTTGAGATGGGAACAGGCTTGGAAAATGTGAAGAGCCTGAGGGAGAGCCAAGTGGTGACAGGGAGTGAGCTGGGCAAGAGGGGCAGTGAAAGTGAGTCAGGGTGCCCCCAGGCCAGCTGCAGGCATTGGGCTTTATCTCAAGCACGTGTGATGCCACAAGGTGCCCGCAGAGGCTCAAGGGTTGAGAAAGCTCCCTCTGGTGCTATTGAGAGTGGGCTCCAGGAGGCCAAGCGTGGAGAGCGACAGGAATGGGAGAGAGCAGGGATGCCTGGATTCGAAGAGGAGGGAGAAAAGGGCTTTATCTGAGGTGTACTTGGAAGTAGGAAGAATGGGGATGGCTCCAGTCTGGGTGCTGAGCAGATGGCAGCACTGTCTGGGAGGGCCGAGACCCAAGTTGTGCAGGTACTCAGTGGGAAGCCCTGTTGGACTGTCAGGTCAGCACTTGGAGTTCCAGGAGGGTCAGGGCTGGAACTGGAGGCTAGAGATGCCCACAGATGGGGCTTCACACCATGAGACTGTGGATGACATCACTTAGCACACAGCAGGAAGCAATGGAGGAGAAAGGCCCCCGCTCTCAGGGGCCCTGCCGGTGGTTAACGGTCCCTGCACCAAGGGCCCAGCACGTGGCACTGCACAGCCCACAGCTGGCATTGCAGGATGGTTGCTGCTGCTGTCGTCCTCATCACGGGGGCAAATCAAGGACTTGGGGGTGGGGCAGTAGATGTTCCCACCCTGTCACCTGGACACCCCTGTCCCAGGGTGACAAGCTGAAGGCACAGGCCAGCACTTGTTCACCCTTCCTTCCCTCCCTCTTCCTCCTGGGGCAGGTCCTAGAGTTGCTGAAGGTGGCCTGGAAGAGGCGACTAATCTTCACAGTGGGGACGTCCAACACCACAGGCGAGACTGACACAGTGGTGTGGAACGAGATCCACCACAAGACAGAGATGGACCGCAACGTGACAGGCCATGGCTACCCTGACCCCAACTACCTGCAGAACGTGGTGGCCGAGCTGGCCGCCCAGGGAGTGACAGAGGACTGCCTGGAGCAGTGACCCACCAGCCTGGCAGCCAGCTGCCCCTAGGATGGGCATGCGGGAAGGTGCCTTTCCTCATGGCTGGGATGTTTGTGGGGGGCACAGGTGTGCTCCACGGAAGCTGGCGCTTCTCCTGCCTTTCCCCTTCTTCCTCCCCTCCAAGCCTGAGTCTGTGTGGGAATTGGGCAAGCCTGGGGAGTTGTACTTGTGGGGGCTTAACACGCAGCTACCTCAGTGCGTGGAGGCCCTGTCCTCGGCTGGCTGCCTTGGGCCTGCAGTGCTGGGGGCCTGACTGGAGTGAGGAAAGACTGCCTCACCCCCAGCCAGGGACAGGCATGGGTCTGGAGGTCAGCTGCTCATACCTCAGATGTTCTGTTTGCAATAAATGCCCGAAAGCCAAAACCACTAGGCCCTGGTGTATTTGTCAGTGGAGAGGAGTGGCGGGCGGCCACGGCAGCAGGGGTGTGTGTGCCCAGCACACGGGGTCTGCTGTATCAGAGCGGGAAGGGACCTCACAGGCTGCCCATTCAACCCGCATCCTAACTGAAGACGCAGGCTGTGGGGAGGGCTAGAGCTCCCATGGCACTGCCCTGTGCTGCTTCCCCGGCCCCATTCCTGTTCTTACAGTGCGCAGTCCAGTAACTCAGAGCCCACCCTCCTGTTATTCCCCAGGTGCTGGGGATCCTGCTCACATGAGGCAGCACTGCTGTCTCCATGTTACAGATAAGGACACAGGTTCAAGGGTGCAGTAACTGACCCAAGGTCACAAGCTAGTGGAAGAGCCAAAACTAGAATCTGGGCCTGGATTGGGCTGACACCACCCACAAAGTTCTAATTCTGGACCTTTGAAGGAGGATTGGATCTACCTGGACTTGCTGTCTGCCTGGGGGCAGCTTGTGGCCTGGGCTGGAGGCACACAACTGCATTTCGAGTGGGCATGGGGCACTTGTGCCTTGGTGAGCCCCTAATCCACAGGGAAAGAAAGTTACAATCTGTTTCATGGTGTGTTGGTATAATATAGTATTGAGCGTTTTCTTCCAAGAAGCTCCATTTTTTTCCTCCTGATTTTAAAAGAGACGGAGATGTTTTCCTGGGCCCCTAAAAACATTGTGGGCTGTGGGCATTGTGCCCATTGAGCCTCATGGAGGATCTGGTTCTGGGGGCGGTGGGGAGGCTTGGCCAGACCCCCAACCTGTTGGTTCCATGATGAGACTCCACTGGCTCATGGTGGGCACAGGAGCTGGGTGGGTGTCAGCACTGCCGCCGTGTTGGCTCCCACCATTAAAGTACAGGGAGAATCAGAATGGGACAAAGTGCAGGGCATCTACCTGAGAGTGGCTTAGTGTCCAGCTGTATAAGGAGCTCAGCAATGAAGAAATACCCAGGGGATGCTGGCATAGCTCAACAGACAGCCCGTGCCTTGCAACCCTGAGGTCCAGGGATCAAATCCTGGACCCCGGCCTGTGCTGAACTGCAGCACAGCTGGTTACCGCCAGGATGGCTGCAAAGGTTCTCATCTCCCATGTGGGAGGCCCCTGGTTCAGTTCCCACCCAGTGTGATCCCACATCCACCTGTGTGGAGTGAAACTCACAACTAATGATGTACAACTATGGGGACTGCTCTGCCCCACCCCCACCTCCACCCCCGCCACGTTCTCTCTCACCTTTCAAACAAATCCTACAAAACAAAAAAAAGACAAATGCCCAGTATTTTAAATAAGCAGAGGAACTTTCTCTGAGGACACAGATGGCTGACAAGCACATGAAAAAGGCTCAACATCATCAGGGAAATACAAATCAAAACCATAAAATGATACCATGAAGTGATACCTAATAACCCATTAGGATGGTTATTATAAAAAAAAAAAAAATGAAAACAGCAGATGGTGATGAGGTTGTGGAGAAGTTTGAGCCCTTGACTTCAAGCAGGGATGTAAAATGCAGCTGCCTTGAACAGTTGGGCAATTCTCAAAAAGTAGTTGCCGTACGAGTATAACTAAGCAATTCCACTCCCTGTTCACATCTGAGAACTGAAAACACATCCACACAAAAGCTTGTACATGAATGTTCATGGCTACATTATTCATAAAAGCCCCAAAGTGGGAAATACCCAGATGTCCATAAGCTGATGAATGGATAAACAAAATGAGCTGTACTGTACATACAGTGGAATGCTATTTGGCCCAGAAAGGAAGTACACATGCTACAATGTGGATGAACCTTGAAGACATTGTGCCAAGTGGAAGAAGCCAGACAGACATACTACGCGATTCCATTTGTGTGAAATGTCCAGGATAGGCAAAGCCACAGGCACAAGGTAGATGAGTGGTACCCAGAGAGGAGGAAATGGGAGGGACTATTCATGGGAACTGTTTCCTCTTGGGGTGATGAAAAGGTTCTAGAATTAGTTGCAATGATTGCACATCTTTGTGAATATACTAAAAACCAGTGAACTGTACGCTTTAAAGGGATGAATTTTGGGGAAGCTGGGATGGCTCAGCAGGTTAAGCGCTCACTTTGAAGCCCCGAGGACGAGGATCGAATCCCAGCCCCGGCCCATGCGGACCCACGTGCTGAACTGGGGAGTGCCCCCAGTTCAATTCTTGCCGGGGCCTATGTGGGAGGCTCCCGGCCCAGTTCCTGCCCTGCGCAGCCCTGTGCCCGCCTGTGGAGTGAAACTATATGGAAAAACTAATGTCACCTATGGAGACTGCTCTGGGCCCTCCCCCTTCTCTGTCTCTCTCTGTCTCTGTTTCTCTCTGTCGAAAATCAATTAAAAAAAAAAAAAAAGGATGAATTTTATATGTGAATATATCTCAGTAAAAAAATACATATAGTGAGAACCAAAGGAAGTAATTAAGTGAGGGGCACTTCAGCTGTCAGGGCTCTACAGATCTTTGAGTTTTTTGAACTAGAGAACTGAGCAATAAGGATGTGGCCTCGTGGAGGGCGGCAGGGCCAGGGGGGCTGTGATGGGGCTGGAACTGGGCAGTTTCGAGTGGCCCAGGCTTGTTCCTGGGGGGCTGGGGGGATGGAAGGCCTGAGGGAGTCTCCTGACACCAGAGGTGCAGGAATCTCAGGCATGTGGCCCTGAGCCTGTTTCCACTGACTGCCCATCCTTCCCAGGGTGGGAGGCTGGGAGACTGGGTGGGTCCCAAGTTCAGACATGGGACTCTGAGCTGGCTTGGCATGCAGCCTAGGGGTCCTGTGGCCTCTCTCTCAGCCCTGGCCTGCCCCACACTAGAGCCCTGCCCAGACCCCTCCTCTGGGCTGGGCTGGGGGTAGGGGTTGGGGTGCATTCACACGTTCAGGTCTTTCCAGCCCTCAGCCAGCCTGGCAGCCTGACTAACCAGCTCTCTGGGCCAAAGGTGTGGGGGGAGGGGTGCTGCAGAAGGCAGCCAGACCATCCCCGGGCTGTGGATGTAGAAGGCGGCTGTCATGAGGCTCCCTCAGAGGCAGCCTCGCCTGTGGCTGCTGTTCCTCGAGGTGGCTCTGGTCTGGCCTCAGCCCTGCGTGAGCCTGGGTGAGTAGGGGTCCAGATGGATGCAGACCCAAGGGGCTGGAGTGATGGAACCCCACACCCTCCAGTAGTGGGTGGCAGGGGCCCCAGGACCCTCACACCTATCTCTGGCCACAGAGCTGATCCCCTACACGCCGCAGATAACGGCCCGGGACCTGGAAGGGAAGGTCACGGCCACGACGTTCTCCCTGGAGCAGCCTCGCTGTGTGCTGGACAGGCATGCCAGTGCTACCCACACCATCTGGCTGGTGGTGGCCTTCAGCAACGGTGTGTCACAGTGCAGAGGCGGGGCCTGGGGTGAGCGGGTGGCTGAGGAGAGCTACAGGGTCCGGGGAGCCCTCCATGGGTCCCTTCTACAACTGGGTGTGGATTGGAAGTCAGGCTTTATCGGGAGGGAGCGCTGAGACGGTGACAAAACCTGCTTTGTGTCTGTAGGGGCCCTCTGGGCACTAAGGCATGGAGACGCGGCCAGGGGCTGTGGCCAGGAAGGCCCCGCTTCACCTGCCTGCCAGCCCCATCTATCTGTCCCTCCTCCTGCAGCCTCCAGGGAGTTCCAGAACCCACAGACCCTGGCTGAGATCTCAGCCTCCCCACAGCTACTGACCGATGGCCACTACATGACACTGCCCCTGTCCCTGGACCAGCTGCCCTGCGAGGACGTTGTGGGTGGCAGCTTTGCCCATGTGCTGCGGGTGGGCAATGACCCCGCCTGCCTAGCTGACCACCAGCGGTCCTACTGCAACACCCCGCTCCCGGGCCCTGGCCCTTACAGGTGGGTCATCCCGCCTAGAGCCTGGGACAGGGGCTGTGCTGGGAGAGGAGGGGTTTCGGGACCAGGGTTGCCCTCCCTGAGCTTTGCCAGGCCCCAGCCTGGCTGCAGGCTGAAGCAGCCCTTCCCTTTGCAAACCTTGGGTTCTTCCTCAGGAGGAACACTCGGTACATCTGGAGGGGGGGCTGACAGAATGCCGTCTTTCCAGGGGTCCCAGGAGGAAGAGGTGGCGCACAGATCTGGGGGGGTGGGGGGAGTCTACAGGGCTGTACTCAAGGGCCCGCTGTCCCTCCCATGGGTCGATCTGGTGGGAGACCAAGCCCAGGGCTACGTTCAGACCCAGTTGGTGGGTTTGAGGTGGGGAAGCCGAAGAGAAGACGGCCACCTGTTTTTACAGGTGAAGGAACTGAGGTGGAGATGGGGTGGGAAAGCAGGGCTCTCCGGCCACAGGTCAAGGCCAGGTGGGCTCAGGGAGACCGAGTCCAGCTGGGAGAACAGGCAGGGGTGCAGGGAAGGTGGGTGCAGGTCCAACACCCATTCCCTGGCTTGGCCTCTGTCTCTAGCAGCCACCAGAGCCAGCTTCCCTCAGTGCCAGCCTCCCTGGGTCCCTTGATCCTCAGAAAACTTCCAGAGCTCCCAAGCCCCTGCAAAGATACAGCGGAGCTTTTCCTCATAGCCCTTGGTGCCCTCGGTGCCAGCCCACCCCCTCCCTGTGAACCTGGGCTCTGAGTGTGTCCTGAACACACCCCTGCCTCCCTAGGCCTTCTAGGGAGGGGCCTTCCATGGTCTGAGACTCCACAGGGCCAGCAGTTCTCCTCTGAGGGGCCATACACCCCACTGAACCATCCTGAGGCACCTTATGTGATATTTAGTAACGGGCCCCTAAACCAGATTGGGCGTCTGCAGAGTAATGGCTTAGGTGGACTGGGGCTAATGGCAGAGGTCACCATGCCAGGTCTCAGAGGAGGGCCCGGCCATGGCTGCTCCTGATGTTGCCACCCTCCCCAAAACCTGGGGAAAGCCCACAGCGGGGCCCAGAGGAGCTGCCTGGGGTCTGGCTGCAGTGAGGCCCTGAGGCTCACCCCTCCTCCTCTCCCCAGGGTGAAGTTCCTTCTGATGGATGCCAGGGGCTCCGCCCAGGCCCAGACCAGGTGGTCCGACCCCATCACTCTCCTGGAAGGTAGTGCTGGGACAGGAGCGCTCTGCTTCCAATCTGCCTGACACCTTCCGCCAAAGGTCATGCTCAGCCAGCCCCTCCCCCTGTTGCCATGGGACTGGGGGCCCCGCCCACCTCCCCACAGGCACCAGCTCTGTCCATCCCCAAATGTTTGCTAACCCTTGGGGGCCCACGCCCCTGCCCAGTCAGTCGTGGGCAGAGAGAGCCTGCCCCTCCCATGGGGGGTCTGTGCCGGGCCCAGCACTGCGGGGTGGAGAAGGGCCGGGGCATGAAAGAGGCCAGTGTCAGGGCCACGGGTTCTGGGAGGCTCCCCTCAGCAGGGCCCCCAAAAGCCAGCACGAGTCACGTGTGTCCAGAGTGTCCAGTGCGGGGGACGACTAAGAGATGAGCTGCAGAGGCTGGGGGTGGGGGTGGGGCCTTGTTATCTGAAGGCCATGGATACCAGGCTTCCGGGAGCAGGGCAGCCACATGTTCAGCCACCACTCCGCCTGCCATGGGTAGAGGAGTGAGTGGGTAGGCACGTTGGTGGGAACAGCCTAAAACGTGAGGACAAAGCAGAGGCTGGAGTGATGGGTGGTCCAGGCTGGCAGACACAGATGTCTGTCTGAGGTGGACGGGTGGGTGGGACGGGTGGGACGTCTGTCTGGGAACAGGATGCAGCCAGGCCTTGGGTGTGAGCATGGGGAGTGGGGAGGTGGGGGTGGGGGGGCTACCCTGAGGTCCCGGGAAGCTTCCCAGCAGCTGCTGTCTGTGCAGGGAAGTCCCCAGGCTCCATCGACATGTGGCCAGGGCGGCGAAGTGGTGACATGATCGTCATCACCTCCATCCTCTCTTCGCTGGCTGGCCTGCTGCTTGTGGCCTTCTTGGCAGCCTCCACTGTGCGCTTGTGAGTGGTGACACCCTGAGGACCCCTTCCCACTCGGAGCCCCTCCCTCTCCCTGGCCCCAGCACCTGGAAGGCCTCCCTGACCCTGCAGTTTTGAGCTGGGAGGTGTCCCCGGAAGGTCTATGCAGGGAATTTCCACCCTCAGTGCTTCTCCCTGGAGGTCTGGAAAGTGGTCCAGCAGCTCCTCTGACCACTGGTTCAGCAGGGGGACCACCTCACTCTGCCTCTGTCCATCAGTGTGTCCTCTGCCTGGGCCCTCTGTCATTTCAGTGGACTGACACCAGGGTAGTCAGGGTGGCCACCTGGAGGAGGAAGGCCTCCAGCTGGTTCTGGAAGGAGGAACGGGAGATCAGGGGCTGCAGGAGCAGGGCTCTGGGAGCAGAGAGGCAGCCCTGACAGAAGGGGCTGTAACACCACCCTGCAGGGACACAGCTTCTCCTCTCCTTGTCCAGCTCCAGCCTGTGGTGGCCGGAGGAGGCCCCAGAGCAGCTGCGGATTGGCTCCTTCATGGGCAAGCGCTACATGACCCACCACATCCCGCCCAGTGAGGCCGCCACCCTACCAGTGGGCTGTGAGCGGGGCCTGGAACCCCTCCCCAGCTTTGGCCCCTAGCCTGGCCCATGTGGCTGGGACAGGAGGACAAGAGCAGAGTGCTCCTTCCCAGCCCCTACACCCGCATCCCTCCCACCCATGCACGCCCCTCTGCTTGAAGCCCCACCACTAGCAGCCCTGACCGGCTTTCCCATTTCCTGCTCTCTCCAGGCAACTGGAGTTCCATGCAAGTGAGTTTTCGGGAGGGGAGGGCTGTGGCCAGGCTGGGCATCCAGTCCCCACCTCCATCCCTACCTCTGTTCCACCTGCCCTCCTGTGAGGCAGGCTAGAGGTAATGTGGAGAGGCCACCCTGACCAAGCTTCTAGGCCCCAGGAAGAGGCCTGCAGGAGCCCTGGCTCTGCCCTGTGCCAAGGAGCTGAGCTGGGCCCCTCATGGGGCGTATGAGGTCTGAGCCTCCCTCTGTCTCACCTTCCAGTGGCCGGGGCTGCAGTGAAGCTTCAGAGGCACTGGTCTTTCCTGAGGGTGGAAAGGATGGACGGTGCAGATGCACATTATGACCACCTGCCACTGATCCGGGCCTCTGCTTCCCCCCCCACCCCCCCGCACACACGGATGGCTCACACTCTTACTTACCCACTCACTCTCACTCCACAAACGTTTGTGGAGTGTCTGCTGCATGCCACGCAGTGTTAGACATGAAGGCAGATCTTGGGGAGCTCACTAACTGCTTTGGACCTCAGACGACCATGTGTCCAGATGTGACCTGTTACTGTTGGGGGCTGTCACACCCTCAGATTTTCACCTACCCTCAGGCTCACAAACCCTCAGACAGTCACCTCAATGGGCTCTCTGGGGTTCATGACCGTCCATCACGGTGGAATACAAGCTTCATTCTCCCAAGTGTCCATCCACCCACTAGGCCGGTGGTACCTACTGTAGCCACATGAGGGCGCCGGTGCATCGCAGCTGTAACCACCGCAGCTGGAGCCGCACAGCCCCGCGCATGCGCACTCCTACGCACAGACTGGCTGGGCGCTGTAGGCCGGCGGGCTCCTCCCCCGTGGCCTAGTGCCAAAGAGCAGCTGCCACTCCCCAGAATCTCTGGAGGTCGGGCTCCGAACCCCACCCCAGCCAAGCCGGAGGGAGGCCGATCACGCTCCCACTTGAGGACCTACTACGTGCCTTCCAAGCCGCACAGCCGCCACCCTTTTTTCAGATGGAGAAACTGAGGCTCTGACTCGCGCGCTGCGCTCTGTCCACTGCCACCCCACCCTGTATTCCTTCCCCACTCTAGCCTGACAGCAGCTCCCAGCACGCAAGCTTCCCCCCACCCCCGGGGAACGCGCCCAGCAGCGGCGGGGGGCGTGGCTGGAAAAGGGGGTGGCCCCTCTTTCGAGGTGAATAAATGCCTTCTAGCTTTTCCATGAGCGGTGCCAGTGCTGGTTTTAGAAGAGGAGCATTTACATGCGGGGCCCAACCTGGCCTTGCTCTGTCCTGCCCCAGCCCCAGGGCTGCTCTTAGCCTGTCCCCTAATTGTACTTTGTCCCCCACCCCCATCCGATGACCCCAGGGAAACTGACCAATGTATTGCAATGCAGCTTATGTGCATTTAGTAGTGCTTCCTTCCAGACACACTTCAGGGGAGTCTGCTTTCAAAACCCATGCACCGCTGGCTCCTGGTGGTCTTTCCCCCATCCCGCCTGCACCCACACCAACCACAAGTTCCTCCTCCAGGTGCAGACAGAAGCAGAGCTCAGGCCCTGGTGTCCCAGGTGACATCTGGCCAGCTCTTGGGAGCCCAGGCCCCTCCTGGTCTCTCGGGACTGGAGGAAGAATAAAGGCGCCCCTACCCCACCCCCGCCGTCTGCGCCCAGCACAGCCCTTCTCACACTGTCCTCTTCCGGCCTGGCTTCAGCAGCCCATGGGGAGGCCCAGGATGCCCAGCTTGGGGCCTGCCCAGGAGTGTATGGCAGGGCTGAAGAGGGATCCACTGGCATTTGTGGGGTGAAAACAAGAACACCCCCCCCCCCAGAGCAGGAGGAGTAGCCAGGAGCAGGATTGCTTCAGTCTCTAGGATGTCCCAGGGTCCTCTTGGGGCTTGTATCTGTGCTGATCCCAGTGATGCAGGGACAATTGTGAACGGTGGTGTCCGATGTCCATGGTCTCACGAACTCGAAGAATGAGAACACTGACTCCACGGGAAAGGCGAAGCAGCAGAGTTTAAGAATGTATTGGAAAGAAGGAAAGCTCTGTGACAAGAGAGGGGCACCATAACTGGGACGCCCGGGTCTACCTTTGGGGCTCTTCCTATATACCTTCTCTATGTCTTGAAGCTGTTGTTCTGTGCCTGCAGTTAATTTCTAACGTGTTAGGTGTCACACCCACTTTGTCACTAGTTAGACTGAGCCAGGTGCCGTCTTATCTTGGATCCTAATCCGGTCTTATTGGAAGGGCCATGGACAATGTTCTGGCGCCATCCTCCTGCAGCTTAGTTACCTGACCATCCTATCTCTGTGCTACATTCCAAGACACGGGTGTCACGACTACCAAGATTGCTGCGATCCCCTCCTCACCTGCCTGGGCTCCACTAGTTATCCCGTCTCACCAGGACTAGCCCCAGTGACTTCTGTGCATGCCCCCGGGGCTGTGGCTCATCTTGCTTAGAATCACGCCCTAAGCACGCCCCTATCCCAGCCGTGTGAGGAGCTGCTCTCACCCCATCTGGCCATGAGCTCTGGGCTTGACTCTGGAGACAGGCTTTAAACAGACATTGCAGCCCAGAGGGTGAAGACTGGGAAGGGGCAGCTGACCCCACCTGAAGGCCAAGGGGCTTCCTAGGGGTGATTTCTGAGCTGAGTCTTGAGGCAAATGGAAGTTGGTCAAGTCGAGGGGAAACAAGGTAAGAGGCGAGTGCAAGTCTCTGGGAGACCATCTTGCTCTGTGGTACCATGGATGGTGCCCAGGGGGTGGCAGCAGGGACTAGGGGCTGGTGGACCAGTGAAAGGGAGGCTGGCCTTGTCTTCCACTCAGATGGAATGAGCCCTGAAGCAGGGCAGACAGACAAAGAGGGTTGGAAAGGAAGAATTGAAGTCCCGGAATATTCAGGAGGTGGCTGGAGGACCGTGGGACTTCTTAGACGTGGGAGATGAGACAGAAGGAGAGGCCATCCTGGGTTTCTGATCCGGGGATGGGTGTGAATGTAAAATGGATGCCCTTTATGTTCTGAGAGTGGTTCTATCACCCCAACTTGCTTCAGAGCAGATCCCCGGGAGAGGCGGTGCTGGGGACACCTTAGCAGCTGGGGGAGTCCACAAGAACATTGACAAATTGTTACTATTTTACAAAGATGGAAGCCTACCTTGGTCAGCACTCTGTGAGCCTGAACCACTGTGGATGTTCTGCCCCAGGGCTGTGGTGGCAAGCATGCCAGGGTGTCTCAGAATCCACATGGAGAGGGGACCAGTCATCACCCAGCACAGGGCTGTCACGCTGAGCCGCAGGCAGCCGGGCCAGGCCTCGACCACAGCCCTGCTCAGCCAGCTCATGACAGTTCTGACCAGAGCACAAAGGGACAGCCATGTTGTGGAGAATCTTTTATTAGATGGCATTTTGGAAAATCTTTTATTAAATGACACTTTTTAATTTCCCCAGGAGTGTGTATGGGGAAGTGCCTCCAAATTCATTGGCCTGTAACATAATGGCTGTGGTTAAAAACAAGTTCATTGTTAAAAAGGAAAAAACAGCAGTGATTGCGGGGTGATGACTCACAGGTGACTCATCAAACCTGAAAGCAAAGGCATCAGAATGACAGCAGGTGGAAACCAGCCCTCCACTCTCTCATCTTCTGGGTTCACTTTATTCCCCTGGACTGCTGAACTGTGTTTCTCTCCATCATCTCTGCAAACCCAGGCCAGCCACCCTGCTCAGTTGCTGGGAGGTCAGCAGCTGCCCCCGTGCTGGTCCTCCCACACCAGCGTTCCTGCCCCCATCCTCCTCCCAGCACCCACAGGGACCCGATTGTAAACCTGATGCTGTCACACGGTCACAACTCTCAGAGTCTTCCTGCTGCAAGAACAGAATCTGCATTCATCATGTCAGTGGTGAGGCCCCATGATCCATTCCTTATGCCCTGTGCTCCCCTCACAGTGGCCCAGGGCCTTTGTCCTTGTTTTTCCTTTAATGTAGAGAGTGCTCCCCTACTTCGCTCCCCTCCCTAGATCATTCCTCAGCAACCATGCCGCTTCTTCAGGAAAGCCCTTTCTGACCCCTCCGCTCTCCTAGAACCACGTTCTCTTCCTTCTCAGCACACTTTCCATTTTGTAATTAGACATTTTAAATGGGGAGCTTTTGCATCTCGCCCACTAACCTGTGATCGCCAGGAGGGCAGGGACCATACCTGGTTTGCTCACCAGGGTGCCTCCAGAGCTGGTACAGTGGACGGATCCCAGCAGGTGCTTAATAGTTGCTGACTGAATGCTTTATAAAAGGCAAATCTATCTTCACATCCAAAAAAAAAAAAAATACCAGCTTCACTGAGTTATAATTTAAATACTATACAATATACCTATTTAAAGTGTACAACTCTGGGGAAGCCGGGATGGCTCAGCGGGCTCAGCGCTCGATTTGCAGCCCCAGGGACTGAAGATCAAATCTCGACCCCAGCCTGTCGGGACCCACTTCGCTGAGCTGGGGAGTGCACCCCATGCAGGAGGCCCCCAGTTCAGTTCTTGACCCCTGGTTTGGCCCCTGGCTCAAGGGGGTGTGCCTCCCATGCCTAGTTCCTGTGCTCGGCCCCCACCCACCTGTGTGGAAGGAAATCATGTTGAAAACTGATGATGTACAACTATGGAGACTGCTCTGGGCCCTCCCCCTTCTCTCTGTCTCTCAAAAACAATAAAATAAATCTTTTTTTTTTTTTAAAGATTTATTTATTGTTTTTGAAACAGAGAGAGATACAGAGACAGAGACAGAGAGAAGGGGGAGGGCCCAGAACAGTCTCCATAGTTGCACATCATCGGTTTTTCCACATAGTTTCATTCCACAGGTGGGCACGGGGCTGCACAGGGCAGGAACTGGGCCGGGGTCTTGCCCCGGTGAGAACTGAACTGGGGGCACTCCCCAGTTCAGCATATGGGTCCACAAGGGTCGGGACCAGGATATGATCCTCTATCCCCGAGGCTGCAAAGTGAGTGCTTAACCCACTGAGCCATTCCGGCTTCCCCTTAAATCTTTTTTAAAAAGTACAATTCAATGATTTTTAGTATTCACAGTTATACCACTATCACCTTTAGAACTTTAGAATTTAATCATCCCCCAAAAAACCCTGTACCCATTAAGCAGTCATACCCCATTCCTCTCCACCCTCCCTTAGACCCTGGTAACCCACCTACTTTCTGGACATTTCATAGGCATGGAATCATACACTATGTGGTCCCGTGGCTTGTTTCACTGAGCAGAATTTCTGGGGAAAAGGAAGCAGGAGCCCTGGCATTGTCTGTTGTGAACTGTCACTGCCCCTCTCCTTGGATGAATCATTTCTTTTTTAAGATTTATTTTTATTGCTTTTGACAATAAAACACCCCAGTTCAGCACATGGGTCTGCATGGGCCAGGGCTGGGATTTGATCCCTGGACCCCGGGGCTGCAAAGTGAGTGCTCAACCCACGGAGCCATCCTGGCTCCCCCTGAATCATTTCTTAATCCTTTTTAACTGGGTAGAACTGAAATCTAGCGCAGTCTGTGGGAAACGAGGGGTCTCTTTCACACAGGATGCCCAGCACAACCATCAACGAGGCCCAGTCTCCTCAGGGGCCCAGAACCCCCCACCCCACCCTCGTATGTTCTCAGCCACAAGGCACGTTCTGGAGATGAGGGAGCTCCTGGAGGCTCTGCCAGCTGGATCTGGAGACCACATCAGCAGTCCCAGCCCAGAGCAAAGCTTCATTCCCTGGTCCCACCATGGAAGTTCTGGCCTGGTCACCGCTGGAAGCTGGCGTGGCGGCCACTGCCCTGACCAGAAGGGATTGGCCACAGTTCCTGCTTCCTTGTCTAGGGTGGGTGCGTGACTGGTGGGCAGACTGGCTACAGGGGAGGTGGGCCACGCACTAGGGGGCTGGTGTGGGTGAGGGGCCCCGTCTGCCTGGAGAAGAGACGCGCTTTTGTGATTCTTGCAGTGATATCACATGGCTCATGCAGCCTCTGGGGATGTGTATGACAGGAAGGCAATGCCCCAGACATAAGGAGGGAGTGGTAGGAGCTGGGCAATCAGAACGGCAACCATCTGCACCCCTAGGAGCATGGAGAGCTTATGCTGCCTTTGTGCTTTCATGAAAGAAGTTCATCAGGTGCTGGGCCTTCTCCAGAGCTTTCTGAGTTCTGTAACTGTCTCTATCTTGCAGGAAGGCACCAGGGCCGGCGTGGGGGAGGTCGAGGGCTTCTCTAGGGATCAGCCCCTTAGGCGCATCACAGCCCACCTGACACCTGTGACCCTCAGTGTTCACATCCGCACAGTGGGGGCAGTCACTGTCCACACCCAGGGCTGCTGTGAGCGGCCACGAGAGGAGGGGAGTGGAAGGTCTGACATGCAGGTGCTCAGTGAGCTTTTGTATTTTCGTTTGAGCTATTTTTGCTGTTTCAGAGGAGGGCAGAACTGTCCCTTTGCCTGTTGCTGCTACCTTGGATCCTTACACCCCCTCCCCAGGATCCAAGGACCCTCCGCAGAGCTTGGCCCCTCACCGCTCTCCATAGCAGGAAGCTGGGGCTCAGAGAGCGTGTATCCAGTTCCTGGCCGTGCAGCTGGGCGCTGGGCCCCTGACAGCCCGGCCTCGGCCTCTTTGGGCTCCTGGGGCCCCTCCTGTCCCTGTCAGGCCTGTGGCGGAGGGTGGGTCAGGCTCCACCTTCTCTGGAGGCACCAGCCATTCCTCACTGCTCACTCTGCAGCCCATCCACCCAGCCCTCCCCAGAGGTGGGGCAGGAGAGGGGTAGGGAGGGAGCCGTTGCAGGGCACCCAACCTCCAGAACTGTGAAAAGTAAGTTTCTATTGTTTAAGCCACCTGGTGTGTGGCATTTTGCGATGGCAGCCCAAGCAGACCATTTTACCCAGCATGCCCCATGGGGTAATGTTAACAGGGATGAGTGGACAGGGCAGGGCCTCAGTGATGGGACGTTTAACTGAATCCACAGGCAAGCAGAGAGCAGGGGCTTTGCAGGCGTAGCATGTGCAGAGGCCTGGAGGTAAGGAAGGGCCTGGGGGGACTGCTGAGCAGGCTGAGGCCTTTGGGATGAACTTGGACTAGAGCAGTGGGAGCCTGCCAGCCAAGCCCCTGGCCTCACACCGCTCAGGCGCACCCAGCTTGCTGAGCTGCCTTCTCTCTCCCCTGTAGCTAGAGAAGCCAGAGGCCACTGCAGCCACGTCCTGGCCCACCCCTTCCGGCCTACATATTGGTCTCAGCCTGGATGTCCCTGACTCTGGGGACAGAGCCCCAAGCGCGAGACAAGAGCCCAGGGTTCCCCCGTTATGCCTCATTTACTGAGAGCTTTGCCAGGCGGCCCTGCCCCACTCCCCTGGCCTCAGTTTCCCCTCTGTAAAGTAAGGGGCGATCTCAAGGCTACTCTGGCTCAGACACGCCAGTCCCAGCTCCCCAAAAGCCCACTCCCTGTGAGTGACGCAGGCTGGAATTATCCACGGGAAAGAATGTATTGCCCTTGACAACCATTCTTCTCCTTGACTTCTCCCCCTGAGGGACAGAAAGGAATGTCACATTAATCATCCTGGCCTCTCCCTCCTTGCGTCCATACCCCTCCCTCGGCTCCCTAGTGGAGGGGGCCCAAAGCCCCTAGGAGTATTTCATGAAAACTCCCGGCTCAGCTTTGCTTTCTCAGTCCCTGTCTGGCTCCGTCCTTGTCTGAGCCCTGACGCCTAGGGGCAGGTGGGAGGGGGCTGGGGGCTGGATGTGGGGGGATGGGCAGGAGGGGTGGGGAGAGAGTGGGCTCAGGCCATCAGACATCTGTGTGGGCCTCTTCCGTGTGGGATCCTCTGCTGAGCAGAGCTGGGGGTGCAGACGAAACCCAGCACAGCAAGTGCAGTGCAGGGGATAGGGAAGCTGTGAGGGTGCAGCAAGGCAGCAGTGGGAGGCCAGCAGAGGCAGCCTAGCCCAGCCTAGGGGGACAGAGCGGGTGGTGGCACACAGGGGACCTCCTGAAGGAGGGTGGTTTCTGAGCACAGCGGGATTTTAACTTTTTTTAAAGATTTATTTTGTTTTTGACAGAGAGAGAGACAGAGACAGAGACAGAGACAGAGAGAAGGGGGAGGGCCCAGAGCCGTCTCCACAGTTGCACATCATTAGTTTTTGACATAGTTTTATTCCACAGGTGGGCGCGGGTCTGCATAGGGCATGAACCATGCCAGGGACCTCCCGCATGGGAGCTGCACCCCTGCAAGCTGGGGGCCTCCCACATGGGAAGCTCACCCTGGCGAGAACTGAACTGGGGAGACTCCCCAGCTCAGTCTCTCTCATGGTTGTCTCATCCCTCTCAGGGTCAAAGCCAATGTCCTGACAGTGACTTGCATGGCCTCCCACCACCTGTGCTGCCCCTTGACCTGGCTGATCAGATCTCCTACCCCCTTGCTTGCTCCCTAATGAATCCCCAGCCACACTGACCCCAGCAAGCCCACCACCAGTGAGACGCTCCCCCCTTGAGCCTGTGGGGATTGTTCCAGGGACAGCAGGCAGGTCCCCATCCCACGTGCACAGTGTACTCCCCTTCCACTGGACCTGGGCTGGCCTCTGGCCATGACTGGGGCCGTGGTGACGCTGCATGACTTTCGGCCCTAGCCATTAAGAGGCCTGTTAGCTTCCGTTTCTGCCCTCTTGGGTTTCTTTTCTTTTAAGATTTAGTTTATTGTTTAGAGAAGGTGAGGGAGAGAAGGGAGAAGGCCCAGAGCAGTCTCCATAGTTGTACATCATTAGTTGTGAAATGGTTTCTTTCCACACAGGTGGATGTGGGGCCACACAGGGTGAAAACCGAACTGAGGGCCTCCCGCATGTGAGGTGAGAAACTTCACGGCCATCCTGGCGGTCGTCGTTCGTGCCACAATTTAGCGTATGGGTTTGCACAGGCTGGGGCCGGGATTCGATGCCTGGACCTCATGTTTGCGAGACAAGCGCTCAGCCTACTGAGCTCTAATGCATGGACCTCTGGGGTTTCTTGCTGTCATGTAAAGCAGCTTAGGTTGGACCACTGAATGAAGAGCAACCTCATGGAGAGCGAAAGCAGGAAGAGAGGTGGGGGACAGGGAAGAGAGAAGGGCAAGGACAGGAAAAGGAGAGAGGCCTAGTCAACCCTCCGCTTTTTCAGCCCTCCCAAGACATGTTTGTGAAGTTTAGCTCTCAGCTGCATGTGGCCACACGACTCCCGCTGACGTCATACAGAGCAAAACCACCCAGCTGAGTGCAGCCCACCTAGAGAACCGTTAGAAATTCTGAAACGGCTGTTGTTTTCATCCTCAGAGCTTTGAGAGTATTCCTCACACAGCAATAAACAACTGACCTCAGGGCCTTTGCATCTGCTGATCTCTCTGCCAGGAGATCACTCTCTCAGGAGGTCCCATGGTTCTCCTGCTCCTGGTTCATTCCGGTTCTGTTTATATGTCAGCTTGTTAGGGCTCCACGATGTCCCTGCCTAAATTAGCACCCCTCTCCACAACTCTAACCTCCTCGCGTTTGTTTTCTTAAAACCTGTATCACTATCAGACATTCTGTTTACTTATATTATATTTATTTATATTATGCCTGTCTGCCCCTCCCAACCAGGACGTCAGACTTGGTTTTTGTTCCTTGAGGTACCCCAGAGCCTGGCATGGTGCCTGGCCCAGAGCAGGAGCTCAGTGATCCCCTAGACCAGAGGAACAAATGGATAAAGTGCCCGCTCTTTTTCCAGCTCCCACTTCTCTAGAGCTTCTGCCTGCAGCCCATGCTCACAGTGGTCTTGGCACAGGGCAGACCCTCACTAAAGCAGTGTGTCCGTTGCACTCAATGTAACAACTCAAAAGGTCCTGGTGTTCTGCCTCCAGCCCTGCAGTGTGGGGAGACACAGGTCCAGAGCAGGGGCTCAACCCCAGGTTCAGTGGATCCGGGCAGCCAGGGTCCCCTGCCTCTCGGCCTCGGATCTGTGAGATTTCGCTGAAAGGAGGCATCACCCACTAAAAGGGTTTCTGTTTTATGATTCCGCGTATCCGACGCTTTAACTAGACCAGGGAGGTGGTGAGCTGTGGGTTGTGAGCTGTGTACAAACAGGCTAGGAAGGGGCCAGACCACCATGCAGTAGATTCAGACCCAGGGTGGGGTCCATGAACTGTGAGGTCTTCCCCCTTGATATTAGCACAGGCGGGTCTCTATTGGGGTCTGGTGAGTGGCGCTGAGACCAAGGAGGTAGAAAAAGGGACGGATCACCTGCACTTCCCCTTCCTGCCCAGACAAAGTCCCAGGCCACAGATTTGGGGTCCTCTTTCCGCTGGGGGAGGGTAGCGAAGAGCCCTGCTATGTCTCCCTGTAAGCCCCCTCAGGACAGGGTGTGATGGTTGCCAAGGAGCCGGGGCCTTGTTTGGTGACACAGAGCTGGGTGGGCCTTTGGGAGCCTTTCTCTGGCTGCCTGTGTGAGGAGGTGGGTGGGAGCCCCACCCCATCCCATGAGTCACCCCAAAGGTACACAGCAAGGCAGTTCCTTGGGAATAGACAATTCCCCAGGGTTTGGCGTACCCCCACCGCCCAGGCCTCTGTGGGCATCCTGGGCCCACTCCCTTCACACTGGGGCTCACTGGGGGTGGGAAATAGCTGGACCAGAAAGAGGGGACACAGAAGGGAAGCTGGCCTCTGCCCAGAGGCCATGACATGCTGGTCATCAGCCTGATGCTATAGAACAAGAAGGCCCCCACGAGGCACCTGGCCAGACACAGAGCCAGAAGGGGTCCATGACAACAGGCAAAATGGTCACTGAGCACCACTCAGTTGTGCCGGAGCCTGGACATACAGAGTGGGGCAAAACAGATGTGATCCTGCCCTCAGGGAGGTACCGCTTAGTGGAGAGAAGAGACAGTCACCAAATAATGATACAGCCAATTGGCGACTCATGATTATGAGGGATCATCTATCCTGTGACAGAGTGAAAGACAGTAAAAAGTTACAGGGACCAAAATGACCCTTGAGTTTTATTTTCTAAACCATAGCAGCTCTGGTTCCTGGTGTCCACTCCCTCAGCCTGTGGGTCCAGTAGTGGTCACTTTACATGACTTCTCACCCCCCTGAGCTTACGCCAAATCCCCAGCACTGACTCAGGCTAGGAAAACGGCAGTGGGTGGAGGTGGGGTCTCCAGCCCTGAGACTGCCCTGGCCCCCCTTGTTGCAGTTGTCATTTCTGCCACGCAGTCGGTTCTTCTGGCGCTGTCTGGTTATCCCCGAATGGCGTCCCCTGCCTAGGACCGTGGGAGGGAGCAGTCCCCAGCCTGCCGCCTGTTTGCTTGTCTGCTGTCTGGTTCCACTGGGGTCACCTGCAGGAGCCCGGAATGAACACAGGACCAGGAGAGGCGCCCGGCACCGAGGTGGGTGTGGACACCCTTGATACCTACCATAAGGTGACCAGATTTTAACATTGGTAAAGCGGGACACCATTGACCGGGCCACCATTGACCGGGCGGGGGTGGGGTGGGGGGGTTCTTGATTAAAAATTTGGTCTATCTCCCGCAGTTCCCTAGCTTGTCGTGCATTCTTTCCAAAAATTGGGACTTTTTTAAAGCGTCGTGGGACACGGGACAAATTGCTAAAAATCAGGACTGTCCCGCCAAAAGCGGGACATCTGGTCACCCTACTATAGGAGCTTGTCCAGAGTCAGGCTGAGAGGGGACAGTGAGGACTGCCCACATCTGTGGTCTATGATAAAGATGGAATTTCAAATTAATCGGGAAAGGACTGATTGTTCAGTATTTGAGACTTTTTTCAGTATTTGAGGTTTTTATGGGGGTTCTAGTATACCACTGGCCATTGATTAATTTAACCTCCAGCCCCTCTTTCCTCCTTGGAGGTAGGGGTGATGGGGCTGAAAGTGCCATCCCTGTTACCATGGGCTGGTTCCCTTAGCAACGAGTCCCCATCCTTAGGTTCTCCAGGGACTTTCCAAACATCCTCGCATTAACATAAACTCAGGTGTGGTTGAAAGGGGCTTAATGAAAAACAGAACACACCCATTTCACCTTCATTACTCTGGAGCTATTTCTGGACACAACAGATGCCCCTTCTGGGCTGCATACCACAAAGGCCATCCTGTATCACACAGCTGCCACAGGTAACGGAGACAGGGACACACACCAAATTGGGAAAGGGGCAGGAGTGGGCGGAGACGGGCAGGAGAGAAAAAGCAACAAAATGAAAGCAGGGCCTGTGGAGAGCAGGAACGAAGCGGTCACAAGCTGAGAAGGAAGCAGGACCTCTTGATCGCCAAGGCCCCAGATTAATCCCAGATGGAAAAGGGAAAAGAGAGCCCTGCCTGGGTCTCAGGAGACCTGTGGTCGGTCTGCTCTGCTGCTGCCCAAGCAGCTGCAGGCGGCTCCTCTCTCTGTTGGGGCCTTGTTCTCTGGTCTGTGCGTAAGGAGGTTAATAAGAACGCCCGCCCTGCCCACCTCTGGAACCCTGGGGGCATGATGAATAGAGCAGCAAGAACGTGCTTTCAAAAGGATGAAGCAAGCCCTTCCCATGTTATATCAGCTCTCAGCCACTTTTCAAAAGGGAGAGAGAGCTGTAAATATGTATGCTTATTAATATGTATTATATAAGAATATATCATATATAAAAACCTGATGTCCATATATATTATGTATGCATATATGTATATAAGCATATATAGTATTATATACAAGAACCTCCCCCCAAAAAACTCAAAATTACCTTCTGGCGGGTGGGCCCTTGCAGTACAGGCTTCCCCCTCTAGATGAGTATTCTAGGAACCCACCTGCATGGGCATACCAGCTGGTAATTGTAAGAGGCTGCGTTAGGCTTCTGTGAATTTTTTTTGGAAACTCTTTCAACACGTTTGCCCATTTCATGATGGGTGATCTACACAAACAATGTGCGACATGACAATGCACGTGCCTCCACCCCATTGAGTGTTCAGCAGTTTTTGACCAAATAAAGGGGAAGCCAGGGTGGCCCAGTGGATTAAGCATAAGGTGACCAGATTTTAACATTGGTAAAGCGGGACACCATTGACCGGGGGGAGGGGGTTCTTGATTAAAAATTTGGTCTATCTCCCGCCGTTCCCTAGCTTGTCGTGCATTCTTTCCAAAAATTGGGACATTTTTAAAATGCCGTGGGACGCGGGACAAATTACTAAAAATCAGAACTGTCCCGCCAAAAGCGGGACGTCTGGTCACCTTAGTTAAGCACTCACTTGCAGCCCCCAGGGTCCAAGAATTGAATCCCGGCCCATAAGAACCCATACTCTGAACTGGGGTGTGGCCCCCAGTTCGGTTCTCACTGGAATGAGCTTCCCATGTGGGAGGCCCCCAGGCCCGTTCCTGCCCTGCACGGACCCCCCACCCACCTGTGTGGAATGAAACTATGTTGAAAACTGATGACATACAACTATGGAGACTGCTCAGGGCCCTCCCCCTTCTCTCTATTTCTCTGTCTCTGTCTCAGTCAAAAACAATAAAATCTTTAAAAAAAACCACAATGACATGAGCCCCATGCCCCACCCTCCCTATTCACCTGATCTCACCCTGAGTGAATTCCTTTTTTGTTTTTTTTTTTGTTTTCCCAGATGAAAAAAATCCTCAAAGGGAAACGTTTTGATGATGTGGAAGGGATAAAACAAACAAACAAAAAACCCAGCATAAGCACTAAAAGGCATCAAAATCGAAGTTTAAAAACTGTTTTGAGCAGTGGAAAAAGTGTCTCAATAGGTGTATTGCATCAAACAGAGAGTACTTTGAAGGTGACAAGTTTAAACATGGAAGAATAAATACACAACTTTTTATAAATAAATTCTGTTTTTTGTTCCCCCTTGTATACATATATAGGGTAACATTATATAGTATATTTATATGTTTGAGAGGGAGGGGCTCCAGAGCAAATACAGCAAAACGACCAATTGTTGGATGCGGAGGGAGGCTACATATATGGGCACTCATTCTACTATATACACTTTCAACTTTCCCATAGGCGTGGCCATTTCTATAGTAAAAAGCTGGGGCGATTTCCATGGTCCTGTCTGACCAGGACTTGGCAGCTGGGCCCCCGTCAGACCCACGCATGTCCCCCTCTCTTCTTCACGTGGGCTGGTCATGCCCTCTCTCCAAGGCCCACACATTTGCTTAAAATTCTGCCTGTCCATCCTCTGCATCGTGTGACTACATGCTGATTTGTAGGATGCCCTACCTGCATCTGAAGTAACTGTGCTGAAATGGCTGCTTTGTGGAGAGCCCACCACCTCCACATGGCCACGCCCCTGTCCCCAGCTCCTGCCTTCAGGGGGCTTTCAGCAGCAGCAGGGCACAGTGTGCATAGGAGTGCACTTGAGACAGCAACAGGCTGTTACAATGATTAGGAGGTGCATGCCAGGTGCTAGGGGAGCAGGTAGGGGAGGCGCCAAGGCCAACCAGGGCACATTTCTAACAGTGCCAGCCGCTGGGGTAGGTAGGACTGAAGGACAAAAGTTCCCTGGGTGTTGTGCATTGGTGAGGGCCATTCTGGAAGAGATTGGCCTAAGCAAAGTTGCAGAGACACAGAGATGCGGAGCAGTAGGAGTGCTGTAAGAGGTGGTGTCAGCCACCGTTGGGCTGCGGCTCATCCCATGCACACTCAGGACGGCTCACACTGCATCTGCCTGCCCCTGAGCCTTCGCTCTGGTTTCAACCCCCCAGTTCCCTTAGGGCTGAGTCACTGAAAAAATACAGTGATTTTAAATCTTGAAAAGGGGGAAGCCGGATGGCTCGGTGGGTTGAGCACTCGTTTTGCAGCCCTGGGGACCAAGGATTAGATCCCGGCCCCTACCCGTGAGGACCCATATGCTGAACTGGGGTGTGCCCCAAGTTCAGTGAGATCCATGCAGGAGGCCCCTGGCCCAGTTCCTGCCCTGTGTGGCTTCACTCCCACCTGTGGAATGAAACTATGTGGAAAAAACGAATGACATTCAACTATGGAGACTGCTCTGGGCCCTTACCCTTCTCTCTGTCTCTCTCTCTGTCAAGAACAACAGGGGGAAAGCCGGGACGGCTCAGCGGGTTGAGCGCTCGCTTTGAGGCCATGAGGACCGAGGATCGAATCCCGGCTCCGGCCCAGGCAGGACCCACGTGCTGAACTGGGGAGTTCCCACAGTTTGGTTCTCTAGCTGTCTCTGTCTCTGTCTCTCTCTCTCTCTGTCAAAAAGTAAAATAGAAATAAATATGTACTGAAGACAAAAAGATAATTTATCTCTATAAATGTGAAAAGATAAAAAAAAAAAAAAAAAAGAACAACAAAAATAAATCTTAAATCTTGAAAAGTCTGGGGGATACCAGGATGGCTCAGTTGGTTGAGCACCCGTCTTGCAGCCCTGGGGTCCGAGGATCAAATCCTAGCCCTGGTCCTAGGGGACCCATATGCTGAACTGGGGTGTGCCTCCCACGCAGGAGGCCCCCTGCCCGGTTCCTGCCCTGTGCAGCCCCACACCCACCTGTGGAATGAAACTATGTAGAATACTGGTGCTGTCAAATGTAGAGACTGCTCTGGGCCCTCCCCCTTCTCTCTGTCTCTCTCTGTGTCAAAATAAAAATAAAAATAAATCTTGAAATCTTGAAAAGTCTGACACCATCTGCTAGCATGTCAGAGCAAAGAGTTGGTCACAAAAACCTACCGGGTTATGCTGTGTTTTTTGAAGTTCGCTGTAATGAAGAATTGGTACAGTTTAAGGATTTTTGGAAAGAAAAATAGTGTACAGTATATGGGCTGGCAATCAATGAGAGTGTAAATGTATTCTAGTAACTAGAGAATATTTACGATGGTTTAAAATGTTTTTTAAGTACTCCTCAAAGGGGATTGAGTTTGGGGAGGTGTCTGGTCAGTGAAGACACTGGGCTGAGGGGTGCTGGTGCTTGGGGCAGGGAGACAGGGTCAGGTCATGCTCTGCCCACCTGCCCTGGGCCCCATCGGAATCTTCTGTGTTGAAGAGGGATTGCCCTGCCCTGGCCACAGAGAAAGGGCAGAGTGATAGAGAGGAAAGGAAAGGAGAGGAGAGGAGGGGAGGGTGGGGAGGGGAGGAGAGGAGAGGAGAGGGGCGGATGGAGAGGGGAGGGGAGGAGGGAGACGTCTGGAGCCTCTTCCAGGGGCCAGGCTGCAAGGGGACAGCAGGCAGTGCCCCCAAGCTGGCCTTTTGGCGTGAGCCTGTAATCTGGGCCCTGCCCTGGCTGGCTGGGTGACCTTTCTCTAAGCTTCTAGGAGATGAGGGTAATTCCCTCCCTCACAAGGGGGCTGTGGGGAGTACTATAGCCTGTTGGGAAGTGGGTGGACCAGGAGATGCCGCAGGGTGTGGCAGGACTGTCATCGGTGTGCCTGGACCCGGGCGGCCCTGTCCCTCTGAGCCCCTCCCTGGCTAGGCCTTCCTGGGCTTGTCTTGGCGCCAACAATGGATTGTTCTCGTCAGACCCCTCCCTGGCAATGCCAAATCCAGATTCTGCCCCCAAACCTGTCCAACCAGTTGTTTGGGAGGAGGGGGTACCTGGGAGGGGCAGCAGGAGGTGCCAGAAGCAGCCCAGCACACAGGGCGGAGCTTCTGGGCTCTGGCCCTGCATACAGACCCTCAGACAGACAGGTGGTTGGACACTCGGCCTGCTCATGGGGCTCCGTGGGAGACAGTCTGTGCTGCTGATGACCTGCCTCCAGCTGGGGATGGCCCTGGGTGAGTGAAGGGGGTGGCAGGGGCGCCTGAGAACAGACCCCACCTCCCCAGCTGCCTCCCAAGCCCCAAATCTGAGGACTGGCTGCTTCCTGGATCCCACCAAAGAGGTCACAAGACAAACACCGGTCCCCCCACCCCAGGACAGGAAAGCGAGTAATACTTCCTCTCTTTGGGGTTCTTATCCCCATGCGCTCTGATCCCCCACCCAGTGCTCACCAAATGGCTCCCTGCCTTCCTGTCCCTGAGGAGAGGTTAGAAGAAATCTACAAGGACAACTCCAAAAAGAAGCTCTCGGAGGCATTGGTCACTTAACCCAGAGAGGCTTAGAGATGCAGTTCCTCATCTCTACTCCTTTTCCCTCATTAAGCAAACACTAAGTGCCTGCTGTATACAGCGTGCACTGGGCCTCAGATAGAACTGGGCGCTCAGAGAAAGGAGGGTTCTAGCAGGGAACCTCGGGAGTTAAAGCAGGATTAAAGGGAAAGAAATCGAAAGGAACGGCACGGAACAGAAAGCGGAGTGCTCTGGAGATGTGCCTAAAAGCCCTCCGCGTCTTTCCGCACCTCTGGTGTGGGGCTGGAGAGAGGGGCATTGCTCTGGGGGGCCCGGAGGAGTAGCAGCAGGGCTGAACAAGCACGTGGGGGCCTGGGCTTCCTGTCCTCGCCAGCTGTCCCTGTCCTTTCCCCGATGAGGTTGTCAGGGATGAGGGGGGCAAGCTGGAGGAGAAGGTGCCTTAGGGTGGGTGGGATTGGCAGAGCACTGAGTAGAAAGGAGAGGTGTCCGGGGCCCTGAGACAGGACACAGCCCCCCTCCTGGTGCCCTACATCTGGGCCTGGGGTCTTGGCAGCGACCTTCCTGGTCTTCTCATGCCTCCTAAGCCATGGATTCCTCTCATAAAGCAAACCAATCTGGACTATGGGAGTGGAGCTGGACGGACTAGAGAAATAGGTAAACTGAGGCCCATGGAGTCAGCGCTTAAGGTCACCAGGCAACAGTAAGACTCAGGCTCCTCCAAATCTGAGTGTTACCCCAACAAGGCCCAAGCCCCCTTCCCCAGAACAACAGTGCCTGCAGCTGCGGGGGCTTCCAGCCCCATTTTTGGGCCCTGTCCGTCACATGGACACCCCGGTGATTCAGATAGGGCAGGGTCAGATGGGCCTGTCCTTGACCTCTCACAGTACCCACCCCTAGCAGATTCCAAAGGCAGGGGCCAGGGCTGCCCTCAGCACCCACCTCTGCCTGGCACAGGGCGCCCTCCCAGGGAAGCCCTCACTCCCCTCAGCCTGGGCTGTGGAGCTGTCCTGCTGAGCCTCTTCTCTCTGCCCACTGCCCACCCAGAGCACATCAGCTATGTGCCCCAGCTCTCTAGTGCCACCCTGCTGGGGACACTCACCCAGTCCACCTTCACTCTGGAGCAGCCGCGGGGCCTGTTCAGTCACCTTAACATCTCCGACTTTGACCCCATCTGGCTGGTGGTGGCCCGCAGCAACGGTGGGTACCACAGGGGCAGGCCTCGGTTTCCCTCTGTGCCATGGGCAGGGGCGTGCGAGGAGCAGCAAGGGTGAGGGGAGGGGAGGAGGTGCTGCTGGGGATGTGGTGGGGGGATGTATGTGGAGGGGCCTGGCCTGGTGGGACAGGCTGGAGCCCTGCCCATGTGGTCCCCACTGTCTGACCCCTGTGCCACCCTCAGCTGCCCAGAACTTCACTGCTCCACAGAGGGCGGAGGACACCCCGGTCCCCGCTGACTTCCCACAGAGGGGCTATTACCTCACACTGAGGGCCAACCGGGCGCTCTACCCGGGTGGCCAACCTGGCAACCAGCTCCAGGTCCTCCGTGTTGGCAACGACACCCGCTGCTCCCCAGTGACCAGGGGGTGCAACCGCCCGCTGCCGGGCCCAGGCCCCTACCGGTGAGCTGCTCTGCCAGGTCCTGCCTGTGCTGGAACCTGCCGGGAGCTCCCAGCTGGGCGTGGGATCCCTGATCCGGTTCTGCCAATGGGAGGCCTGGGGGAGTGCTCCTGTCTCTGGAGTAGAGGGCCCCGGACTAGAGCCCCCGCCCCGTGGACCATTCGGATGCCACATCTCCCCATCCAGGCAGGGTGTGCCCCAGGGAGGGGCTGGCCCCCTGACCCATCCCCTCACTCAGGGCTTGTTCCTGGTATTCCATGCTGAGGGCTCTAGACCACTTCATACACATTTCCCAAGGGAGGGCACTGAGGCCCAAAGAGGGTTAGGGATGCACCCAAGGCCACACAGCTGGGGAATGTCACAGCTCAGGTGGGCTCCAAGGCTATGCTTGAAGTCCCAGTCCCAGTCCCTGCCCTGCTCCCCCCCCCCAATTAACCAAGCCCTGGGAATCAAGGATACAGGCTGACAGGCACCATGGCCGAAGGGTTTAGGACCTGGGGACCCCCACCCCCAATGCTGGATCTCTTGTTCAGAGTGAAGTTCCTGGTAATGAATGACAGAGGACCCTTGGCTGAGACGGAGTGGTCTGGTGAGACCCGTTTGCAGCAAGGTATGGGGCTAGATGAGCAGGTCCCTCCCTAGGGCTGGGGGAGGGCTCCTGAGGACCAGGGGTGGGCCAGCCCCTGTCAGTCAGAGCCATCATTACCCTCCTGCTGCCTGCAGGTGCCCCTCCCCCGGCCTGGGTGGGGTGGGGGTTGGGGGCTGTTCCAGGTCCCCCTTCTCGGGTCAGATGGGATCTCTTTCCCCCCTCCACGCCTGCCTGGCCTGCCTGTGGGGCCCCTCACTCCCCTCAGCTGAGGCACTGCAGACCTCCCCAGGACCCCAGAGTGCGGGTGCTGTGGTTATCATTGCCATCCTGTCGGTCCTGCTGGCTGTCCTCCTCACTGCCCTCCTCGCCCTGCTCATCTACACCTGGTAAGTGACAGAGCTTAGCCTCCAGGCCCTGGGAGGGCTGGGGTCCCTGACCTGGACCAGCTATAGCCCCTTCTCCCTCCCTCACTTCTTCCACAGCGATCCCAGCCCAGCCCCCACTTGCTAGCCATGCTGGAGTGGTTTTCCCTGAAGGCCAGACAGGGGTAACAAGTATTGAGCAAGTGACCCCCCAAGGTTCCAGAACCTAACCTCTTCCCTCGTCCCTCCGCCTTCCACCATTTCTGAGCGGGCACCACCGCCCCCTGGTGGCAACTACATGAATTGTGCGTGGGCGGGAAGCTGACACTTAAGGTGGTCAGCCGCTCATCCGCCAAGCACTAGCTTTGCCTAAAGACTCATTCAGAGCTCAGATGCGGAGACCTGGTGGAGAGGAGGTGGCCACAAGGCCACCTAGAGGAAAGGGGGAACCTGGTGGCTGGGCAGGATGTGGGGAGGTGCTGGGGCAGAGGTGTGGGGACAGCCAGGCGAGGCAGGGGCCTGCCTTCCCACCTGAGGAAATGGCTGTGTCCTGAAGGCCACAGGGAGCTGGTGGTGAGCTTGGATTAGGGGAAGCAGGTAGATGCCGTTGTGGAGGCATCCAGGGGGCATGGTGAGTGCAAGAGAGGAGTGTGGGAGTGGATGGTGACAAAGGGCAGGGAGGAGGGGCCTGGCGTTGTGAAGTTTAGAATCGCCTAGTTTCCGCTGGCTAATCCAGCCCGGCCAGTGGAGCCTCAGTTTCTCCAGCGCTTCTATACCTAGAGCTCCAAGTTCCAGGGGGACTTTGGCCAGGCCCTGTGTTCATCATTCTCCTCCCTCTCCCCTCCCCACCCCCACCCAAGCTACGATGTCTGTGGGAGCAGCCCTATTTCGGGACCAGTGGACTCGATGTGCGTGAGAAGATACAGCCCCCACCACATGCTCAGCCCTCCAGCTGTGAGGGGCTCCTGAGGGGCTCCAGCAGGCTCCCACCTGCCCGTCATCTGCGCCTGGTCCAGGCTGCACAGCCAGGGCTGGGGCACGTCCTGCAGCTTCCAGAGCTCAGAAATAAATGTCCCCAGCACTCTCTTACATGTCTGTGTCACTGTATACCTGGGCACCCTCTGTGCCCTCTGAGTGGGGTGGGGGTCTCAGGAAGCTAGAGCGCCAGGGCTGAGGCCCAGGGTCCTAAACCAGCTGAGCCATCTAGCATGTGTGCCACTTGCTGTCCCTCATCCCCTTCTTCTGGCCCCTCTAGCTGGCCTTGCCTCCTGGCTGGAGGACGTAGAGCAGTCCTCCTCCCCGTCCTGCAAGTCCTGCACAAGAGGTGCCGTGTCTAAGCTTCCCCAACCCCTGTGCTCCCTCTGGGCCTGGGGATCAGGAAATGCCTGCGAAACTCAGTTGCTAGAGCAGACACCAGCACCGAACCTACCCCAGGCACCAGCCAACCCTCACAGGGCCTGCGGTGACTGCCCTCAAGGTGCCCACCACGGTGGGAGGAGGGGTTATTGCCACACACGAGATGGAGGGAAGCCAGGCATCCCAGAGCCAGATGAACCTTGGAGGAGCCTTCCTGGCTGTGGAGGGGTATCCCTGTGCCATGGTACATGGGAGGGTGCCCGGGCAGGAGCAACAGCTTGTGCAAAGGCCTGGAAGCAACTGGGGACTGCTGGGCAGCAGCTAGAGAGTGAGGTCGAGGATAGTGGGGAGGCCAGAAGGCACCCCATGCCAGGTGGAGGGCCTCTCCCATTGGGGCCAGGGCAGGGAAGGAAGGCCCTGGCTGTGGGAGGTGCACATGGCCCTAATTGGCTTACTAGCCATGTACAGACACATCCCGTTCCTTCTGTGGAGAAAATGCTCACATGATCCTGGGGGCGCCAGGCTGGGGGGTAGCAAGGACACAGGGCAAACAGACGTCTGTCTTGGTCTTTCCACAGCCTTTTCACAGCAGTCAGCCTACACCTGGGGCTGGGTGACCCTGGACAGATCACTCGCCTTCTCTGAGCCTCAGCATCCCCTTATGTAAAAAGCGAAGATGGAGCTGGATGATTTGTACTCCCCAGACTGACACCGTGTGGGCCAGGCCCTGGCAGGAAACAGGTGGCATGCCATCTAGCAGGGTAATTGAGAGAGTTTACAGAGGTGTGGAAGGGGAACCAGCAGGAGAGGGTGACTCAGGGCACTGATGGGGCCATGAGCGCTGTACCTGAAGGGCTGAGGGGAGGAAATGGTGAAGGGTCCGTGTGGCAGAAGCAGGGGCTGTAGGTACAGCCAGGAGAGGGCGCTGGCGAGTAAATCTCTCAGCCTCTCTCCAGTCTTCTGATGGCATTCTGGTGCCTCTTCTGATCACACCTGACTGGAAGCAAGAGGGCAGAGGTGTGGTCTGGGTCCCAGCCTCCTGGGCCCAGAGCAGGACAGAGAAGAGCTGAGAATGAACTTAGAGGGTACTATGATCTGTTTTTCACTCATAGCACTTCTGACACTAAAGGTGTGGGTTTTCTCACACCAACCAATTCTCCAACTCTCTGGTCACCACTGGGTGTCCTACAACTTAACTCAGTTCTGATACTAGCTACCTGGAGTTAGCGCAGACCCCACAGCTAAATGGCTTGTTCCCACAAGACTGCCCCCACTCCAGACACCAGTTGCAAGTAGAGGGTGCCCAGGGTGCCCACACTTCTGTCCAACTTGTTTATCAATCAGTGATTCCATTGTCTGCCTCCTCAGTTTCAATGATTTGCTAGAACAGCTCACAGAACTCAGAAAACAGTTTACTGAGTATTACTGGTTTAGGATAAAGGAATCAGCTCAGGAAGAGCAAAATAGAAGTGATGCATAGGGCCAGGTATGAGGGTGGGGTGCACAGGGCTTCATGTCCTCTGGGTATGCCATTCTCCCAGCACCTCAGTGTGTTCACCGACCCGGAAGCTCTCCAAACCCTGTCGGCTAGGTTCTTTATGGAGGTTCTGTTATGCAGACATCGTTGATTAAATCACCGGCCACTGGGGATTGAACTCCAGCTCCAGTCCCTCTCCCCTCCCTGGAGATCATGGGAGGGAAGAAGGGCAGGGCTGAAAGTTCCAACCCACTAATCCAGGGGTGTTCAACCTGTGGGCTTCCCTGGGCACATTGGAAGAATCATCTTGGGACACACATAAAATACACCAATAATAGCTGATGAGCTAAAAATAAAGTCACAAAAACATCTCATAATCTTTAAGAATTTGTGTTGGACCTTGTTCAAAGCCACACGCCTGCTCTAACCCCATGGCAGGCACTTCCAGTGACTAGCTTGCATCCTGAAGCTAGCCAGGGGCTCGCCTCAGTAGCATAAACTCAGGTAGGTTGGAAAGGCTTATTATAAATAACAAGAGAAGCACTCCTCTCATCCCCACCATTCAAAATGTCAAGGGTCAAAGGATTTCTGTGTCAGGAACCAGGGACAAAGACCAGCTATATCACAGTAGTTCCTTCTTATCCACAGGGGATGTGTTCCAAGACCTCCAGTGGATACCTGAAACCAGGGTCCTTATATATACTGTGTTCTTTCCTATTCCCACGTCCATACGTCCATACATACATACATACCGATGGTACAGTTTAATTTATAAACTAGGCACAGTAAGAGATTAACAACAATAACTAATAATAAAATAGAAAATCGATCTGATAACTGACAGGGCTGCTAAGTGACTATTGGGGGTGTTGGGCATAGTGTATGCACTGGACCAAAGGGATGATTCATGTCCCTGGCGGGACAGAGCGGGACTTCATCAACTGTACTCAGAATGACACACCATGTAAAACAGAAATTGTTTATTTCTGGAATTGACCATTTAATACGTTCGGACCGCAGTTGACAGCGGATAACTGAAACCACGAAGAAGGGGCACTGCTGTGTGTCTCCGTATTTCACAATATCACAGAGAGGCAGAGACCTGCTTTGTGCCCATGCTGTGGAGTCAGACCCTCCTCACCATTATAGTCTCCAGCCTGGAGAGACAGGCAGATAAATGACCATGGAGTCCAGTCCCAGCCAGAGGGCTGCCTGAGGCCAAGGTGGGGGTGGGGGGTTCAGAGGGGATGCTGCAGGAGCCGATCCCTGAGTGTTGGAGGACAGGAACACTGGCTGCCTCTGACTGGACATCCCAGAGGCCCTCGCACAACCACACCACCCTCACAGCCAAACCTAGAGCTGCCTCCAGCCCGGTACCTCTGCCTGGTTTTGTGGTCCTCCCACCCACATGCCAAATGCTGGGGAAGACCCCCATCCACTTCTCTCCCTGACCACACGCCCCCACTGGAGACATTCGATAGACACCGTCTGGCTATGGAGGCTGAAGCCACTTTCTTGGGACCTGCTCTGTGCTGAGCCCAGAGCCCACCCTCAGGGGCGGGGGGAGAGCCCCAGGGTTTGGGTTCTCTTTGCCTGGATTCCCACTGGGAATCAGCCAGGCCTGGGTTTGCTTCTCTGGGCTCTTCTGGGAGCCTGGAGTGCGAGCTGAGGGGGTAGGTAACCCTAACTGCACGTTGTGGCCGCACCAACCCACTTAGCCCTCTGCTCTCAGGGGCACAAACCTGGGGAAAACAGACTCAGGGACAACGGTCCTGAGCCACGAAGTGATGTTCAGGGGGCCACACATCACCTGACATCGGCTGGGTAAAGGGACAAATGCATGGAGGTAGGGGGCCTGCTGCACCTCTCACTCCACCTTTCTGCCCTCTTCCCTGTCTTTCTGGCTGGCTGGCTGGCTCTCGCTCTGTGTCGCCCTCTCTTATATTTATTTGCCTGTTTCTTGCTCTGGCTCCTGTTTCTATTTTTAACTTGGACAAACTGTGAGAACTCAGCTCACTTCCTACGGGGAAGCCGTCCGAGCTGGCCCAGAGACGGCACGGCTGTTTCCCGATAAACACGATAAAATCAGAAAGCTGCTTCCAGTTTGGGCCCAATAGGGTAAAGGGGCAAAAATGGAGCAGAAAGGAGAAGGGAGGAAGAGAATGTGCATCAGGGATGGGATGAGGGACCACTCACAGTCCCTCACCCCAAACTGGCAGGTACAGAGGGAGGGGTCACTCAGGTCCCCTCCCCCACGGGCCCTGCCCCCAACACCTTTTGCAGCCTCCATGCCCTGGCCCCTTCTCCAGACACCCAGTAGTCTAGCAGGAGCCCAGGTGGCCCAAGGGGGCTGTCGTAGAAAAGCAGGCAGCTCCTCTCCCCTCCTCCCGGAGCGTGTATTGCGCCGCTCTTTGGCATGGGACTTGGGCTCTCCTGGGAACAACGGCTCACAGAGAAGGGTCTGAGGGCTCCAGTGGTGCCGGACGCCAGGGAAGCAGGAAGGGCAGAGGCTGCTTGAGAGGAAGGAATCAGGTGGTCCTGGAGTTTGTGGGATGGGCTGGCTACTTCTGGGTCTGACCCCACAGCCTAAGCTCTGTGGAGGAAGTTGCCGCTTGGGGCACAAATATGCAAGGGGTGTGATCTGAGAGAGCCATCCTGTTGGGAGGTCCCTCCCTGAGAAGACAGTCCGGCCAAGAAGCAGGCTATTCCTGGGGTCCCTGTGGGAACAGGGGCTGGAATCCCTGTTTGCTGGGTGGCTTTGAGCTGCCCAGAGTCAGACTCCAGGTTCCTGTGTCTTGGGGATGGTGGCGTGAGAGTCACCTGCTCCTTCAGCCCCCCTGCTGCTGTCCCTACCCCCTCCCATCCCTTTCACCTGGAGCCCAGACCCTGCTGGTCCTTCACACCCAGCTCAAATGTCTCCTCCTGCGGTTGCCTGTGACTCCTTCTGTGGCGAGTTATTTGTCCCCTGTGAATCTCAAGAACCCCAAGAATATCTGCTGGATGACCACAAAGCTGGCTCTCCCTCCATCCCTGGTTAGAGAGAGGTGGGGAGCGGCAGCACCCCGTCAGCCGCCGTTGGTCACTGCAACCCAACCTTAGGGAGGCCACACACAGAGGGCATGAGGAGGGGCTGACCCTCCTCTTCTTGGGTACCAGGAACTGGCCTAAACGATTCACATATATGAATACTGAAATCCTTGGGGGCAATCCCCTGATTAGCCTCATTGTACAGATAAAGAAACAGACACGGTAAGTGCTACCAGGTGGGAAACACCAGGGACAGGAACCCAGCTGGGGGTCAGGGAGGGGTCTCAGAGCTTGGCTGGAGACAGAGACCCTTGGTGGGGAGGCAGGGATGCCCATTCTTCCACCGCTGCCCCTGATCTGGGCAGCAGCCCCAGGCAGTCACCCAGCCTTCCCCCACTCCCGCCCCCAGCTTCCTCAGCAGCAGAATGAGGCAGGACGTTTCCACTTTTTTTTCTGAAAGGTTCAGAAGGTTAATGAGAGCCAAGCACGTAACTCCATTCAGGGGGATGAACTTCTGGGAAGATAGGAACCTGGGTTTGGGCTGAGGGCCAAGGGCGGGGAGGGCGACGGCACCTATGGTCAGACAACCTGACCGCCCACTACCCCAGGGCCGTGGTTTGGCTTCTCTGACCAGCCACCGTCCCCAAAGAAGTTTCTGAGACTGTCAGAGACATTGAATGGAATCCTTCTCTGCCTTGACAGGGCAGCAAACCCCTTCTCTTCCTCCTGCTCCAGCCTGGGCTGTTAGGGGAGGGTGTGGCCACAGGGCCTTGGTTGTCCCCAACTGGCCTGACTTGAGTCTGAGGCTGTTGGTTGGGTAAAGGGAAGAACAGATTTTGAATCCCATCTGGACCCTGGAGGGATACCAGGTCTGTGCTAAGGCCCCAAAAAGTTAAAAGCTGCCTCTATGCTCAAGTGGGAGACTGGACCTTGACCTACATATCCAGGCTCAGTCCCCATTGGTGGGGACATTTGTCTCTGGGCTATTCTCTCCCATCTCACCTTTTTGTGAGTCCCCAGCTGCCTGTTGCCCTCCCTGCCTGCGATCTAGGCCCTGGAGGCAGGAGCAGCTGGGCCACAGACCCTGTCCTGGGGGGGGGGGGGGGAAGGAGGGGGGAGGGGCGCTAGGACAAGGGACAGAGCTCAAGTAGACAGTCCTGAGGCACACTGACAGGAGCCTGCAGGAAGAGAGCTCTGTGTCCCCTTAGGGAACAGGGCTCTCTTGCTGACCGACCCAGTGAGGCCGTCCACTGTGAACGAGGGCCCGGGGCCCACAGGGGTGGCAGGAGGGAGGTCTGGATGGCTGCCCTGCTCGGCCAGACGAGGCTGAGCAATCCCGAGTTTCCACTACTGGGCTGCTGGAGGGGGTTGGAGGAGAGAGGTGGGCCCCTGCAGGGGTGGAGGGTACGGGTGTGAAATGTCCAGGGAGGATGATAAGAATTGGGCCGCTTAGGACCCAGTGCTCTTATGTCCACCCAAGTGCTGCTCCTAAGTGTTTCCCTGTGAGAAAAGAGTGCACATGTCCACCAGAAGACACAGGCAAGGGCAGGCACAGCAGCCTTCCTCATAGTGCCCCCAAATGGACACAAGTCAGATGTCCACCCAGGGATGAAGGGAGAGGCAAACTGGAGGGAACTGCATCACACTGTAGAATCCATTCAGCCGTAAGGAAGCATGGACTGACTGACCATGCAGCCAAGTGGGGACGTGCTGGCCATCAGGACGCTGAGGAGGAGAGGCCTGAACAGAGGGCTAGACAGGCCCACCTCACTACTTGTGCTTCACAGATACTGCGTTTTTACAAATTGAAGGCTTGTGGCAGTCCTGGTTAGTCCCAAACTAGTCAATTGATGCCATTTTTCCAAAATGCTCAGATGGTAGAATTTTTTAGCAATGAAGTTTCTTAAACTTAATGTCTGTGCATTTTTAAAGACCAGGCTGCTCCACACCTAATAGACTACAGCATAGTGTAAGCATAACTTATGTGCACTAGGGCAACAAAAAATGTCATGTGACTCACTTTATAGTAAATTCCGTTTGTTTTGGTCTCCTGGAACTGAACCTACAGTATCTCTGAGGTATGCCTGTATGTTGTGCCATTCCATCCATAGAGAGATCAAAAACAGGCAAGGCTAACGGGTGCTGATCAAGTCAGGAGAGGGTGTATCCGCGATCGTGACAGTGGCTGGAAACATTCTGTACTCGGTCTGGGTGGTGGTTACCCAGGTGCATGCATGTGTAAAAATTCAAAAAGCTGTTCACTTAAGATTTGTATGTTTTGCTGGCAATAAGGGAGTCCATATTTATTCAGCCAGCATCTGTGGTGCACCCACTGTATTAGGGGGACCCCAAGAAAACCGGAATTATCTTCTGGAGGGCGGGTCCCTTGAAGTAGAGGCTTCCCTCGCTAGGTGAGTGTTCTAGGAACCCATTCACATCACTGTAGCAGCTGGTGTTGTGAGAGGCTGTGCTCGGCTTCAGTGAATTCTTTTTGGAGACACTTTCAACGTGTTTGCCCATTTCATGATGGGTGATTGTCACAAACATTCATGACAAAGCACCTGCACACACTGTGCTGAGTGTTCAGCACTTTTTGATCAAAAACAGCATGACCCCTGTGCCCCACCCTCCCTATTCACCTGGTCTCACCCCCTACGTGACTTTTTTTTTATTTCCCTGGATGAAAAAAGTCCTCCAAGGAAAACGTTTTCCCGATGTGGAAGAGGTGAAACAAAAAATGGCAGAAGCACTAAAAGGGATCAAAATTGACGCATTCAAAAACTGTTCTGAGCAGTGGAAAAAGCATCTCGATGGGTGTATTGCATCAAAAGGAGAGTATTTTGAAGGTGACTGAAGTTTAAACATGTAAGAATAAATACACAATTTTTAAAAAAGATTTATTTTATTGTTTTTGACAGAGACAGAGAAACAGAGAGAAGGGTGGGGGGCAGAGCAGTCTCCATAGTTGTACTTCATCAGTTTTTGACATGGTTTTGTTCCACACAGGTGGGTGGGGGCCACACAGGGTGAGAACTGGGCTGGGGGCTCCCGCATGAGAAACACACCCCAGTTCAGCACATGGGTCTGTACAGGCCAGGGCCGGGATTTGATCCTCGATCCCTGGGGCTGCAAAGCGAGTGCTTAACTTGCTGTTTCCCCAAATACATCCAGGCTTCCCTAAATACACAACTTTTAATAAATAAATTCCGGGTTTATTAGCCACTTCGCTCCTACCCCTTGTAGACCACTGAGGCCACAGCAGTGAACAGAGACCCCTGCCCCTGCAGAGCTGGGAGTGTGGGAGCTGCTGGCCTGGTCCCCCTGCGCTGCCCACATGGTCAGCCTGGCTGCCCCTCACTCAGGCAGCCAGAGAGACGGGGATGAGGAAGAGCCTGTTGCTCTGAAGGTCTCAGGCTGAACAGAAACACAAATGCTAGGAGGGACGGTGGGGGTCGCTTTGTGTGACTGGGACAGGGGGGTCCCAGTGCTCTGAGGGCTAGGGGGCACCCAGAGGCTGGGGTCCCAAGCACCCCCAGTGCACCAGGATTGTGGAAACAGGAAGGAGTGCCAGCGGAGGGGGTGCTGCCCAGAGTGGGTGTTGGGTGTGAAGGGTGTGCAAGTGCCCTTTGAGCAGGAGCAGGCTGAGGACCAGGAGTGCCTCTACCTCCTGCCTCCACCTCCCCATCCCCACGGTTCTACCTGGTTCCTGTCAGACCAGCCAGGGCCCTGTCCTGAGCTGGAGCCAGGAGGCCGTGGCGCCAGAAGCCACGACAGTTTATGTTCCGGCTGCAGCGGCACTGGCCCCACGCCAAGTCCCCTGTCTGGCACACATACGTCCTTCTCCCCTCGGAGCCAGGAGAGGCCGGGCCAGGGCCCCGGAGGCCACTGCCTTCTGCAATCACACTGCTTCCCCCAGCGCTGGACCATCTCTGCTCAGCAGACACCTTGAGAGCTGTGCCTGGCCCTTGTGCCCCCACTTTCTGGCCCCAGTCCTACTCCTTCAAGCCCAGCCTGGTGCCACCTCTTGCAAGAAGCCCACTCAGAGCACCTCTGCCCTCCGCGGGAAGGCCGTGTACGTGGCTGCTCCTGAAGGCCGTGGAGGACATGTGGACCCAGCCTTCAGCTTGTGGGCAATACTCAGGACGTCTGGTTTTCCATCTGCCTTGCCGTGCCTCAGTTTCCCACTTTGGGATGCATCAGTTTTCACCCATAGAGGCTGGGAATGAGGGGCTTAAGTGATTGCAGCTCCGGGGAAGCCTCAGAGAAAGGGACGTCTGAGCTCCCTCGTGGCAGCCATGGCTGTTGGAATCCCCATGACCCCAGGGCACCTGGCGGACATCAGTCACCAGGCCTGTGCCTGCTTCTGCTTGCCCTCGCTTCTGCCAAGACCACTGTCTGCCACTTCCGGGATGCCCAGAAGGACCTGAAACCTGTTCCCACTCCATTTACCTATCAGGGGTCCCTGGGAGGAATTGGGGAACAATATTCCCCTGTCCTCTGTCCTGACCTCAGTCCAGGGTCTTAGAGCTGTCCCTCTGTCTCTGTGTTCTTATTCTCTCTCTCTCTGCTTCTATCTCCATTGGTTTCTCTGTCTTTCTCTCTGTCTTCCCAGGGAGGTTGGGGGCCATGCTAGGAGTGAACAACTTTGTCAAAATGACTTGGCAGCTCCTCTTCTATAAAGCAGCCATGACAGCAGCATTTAGTCCAGCGTGTGGTGAGGTTCCAGGGTGAAGAGGCTCAGCTCTAGAGGAGCAGGGGGTGGTCCCTTCATCCATAAAGGGAACAAGCACAACCCCTGGCTCCTCTGAGGACTGAGAGGGCACCCCCAAAGTGCTCAGTGCATGAGGAGGCCCCCGGAGGCCTGCTGACATCACACTATTCGCACCTACTCTGTGGGGTGTGGCCACCATTGCTCCACCTCAGAGACCAGGCAAAGGAGGCCCAGCAAGGCCCCGTTCACGTGCCCACCATCACTCAGCCTGTCCTATCACAGTAGTGGAGTCAGGATTTGAGCTTAACAGTCTGGCTCCAGGGCCCACACTCTTCACTGGGGGCCTCGGTTTCAGAATTGTATCTACTACTATTTGTCTAAGTGGGATAGGCAGGGTTTCGAGATTGGTGGGGCCCGGGGAAGCTGAGGACAGACCCCAGCCTGGCCTCTGCAGGCCTCTGGGCCTTCCCCTTCCTGGCTCCTGACAATGGGCAAGTCGGGCTTCTTGTCACACGGCTGTCAGTCGGCCTGGAGCCTGCCACGGCTTCTGGTGGCCTTGGGTTTAGTTCAGACTCCTGTGCCCAGCATTTGCAGGTCCATAGCTGGGCCCTTCTGACCTTTGGGTGGGGCTGCCCTAGCCACCCTCAGCACCTCCACCCAGCTTCCTCCCTGTTCCCTGCTCCTTCCTCTGATCCACTTTCTCCAGCTTCCCCTCCTACTTGGCAATGCTTTCACTGCCCCATCTTCTCGGCCCTGTCTCCTCCCTGAAGTCCTCGCCTGAGGCTCTGGCAGGACGGGCACTGGCAGCCATGGTCTGATGGGGAAGACCTCTCCTCTGGGCAGGTTTCCCACAGGAGACCAAGTGGGTGTGGGGCCTCCAGCTCATTAAAAATCCTTGAAGTGGGTGCGGGGAGGCATTGACCCCAAAATATTAAAACCACAAAATGTTTAAAAATAGTAAACAGTGACTTAATATTGTAAATGTCTTCTAAATCTAACACTATGTCATCTTCATCCATTGTTAAATTTAGTATTTTAAAGCGTGTCACTGTGTATCAAAATTCGTAGGTCACATTTTCTCACTTTGGAAGAAGCCCCAACCTCCTAAGAATGCATAATGTTTGTGCAGAAATCAAGGCCAGGAGCAAATCAAACCAGTTATTGGTACCCAACCAGCTTCAAAAGCTAAGTTATAAATTATTTTCAAATATATTTTTTCACGATTTATTTTATTGTTTGAGAAAATATGAGAGGGAGAGAGAGAAGGGAGAGGGCCCAGAGCAGTGTCCATAGTTGTACATCATTAGTTGTGACATGGTTTTATCCACACAGGAACATGTGGGGCCAGTCAGGGCGGAAACCAAACAGGGGGCCTCCCACATGGCAGGTGAGAGAGAACCTTCGCTGCTGAGCCATCTCAGGGTTACCAGTTGTGCCGCAGTTCAGCAATGGGCCTGCATGGGCTGGGGCCGGAATTGAACCCTGAACCCTGAGAGTGTGAGGCAAGTGCTCAACTGCTGAGCTATCCTGGCATCCCCACAAATATTTTTAATAGCCAAAAAATACATATTAAATTGAAATATATATGCGCTTTTATTGTAATAAAAAACACATAATATAAAGTTTACCATCTTAGCCACTTTTAAGTGTTCACTTCCGCAGTGTCATCTATATACATGTTGTTGTGCAAACGCGCTCCAATAATTTTTCATCTTGCAAACCTGAAACCCTATACCCATTAAATAACAATTCTCCATTCTTCCTCCCTCAGGTTAGAACCCTAGCAACCACCATTCTACATTCTTTTTTTTTTTTTTAAGATTTATTTTATTGTTTTTTTGACAGAGAGACAGAGACAGAGATAGACAGAGAGAAGGGGGAGGGCCCAGAGCAGTCTTCATAGTTGACAGCATTAGTTTTCCATATAGTTTCACTCCACAGGTAGGCACGGGGCTGCGCAGGGCAGGAACTGGACTGGGAACCTCCTACATAGGTCCTGGCAAGAACTGGACTGGGGGCACACCCCAGTGCAGCATATGGGTCCACATGGGCTGGAGCCGGGATTTGATCCTCGGGCTCTGGGGCTGCAAAGTGAGTGCTTAACCCGCTGAGCCATCCCAGCTTCCCCTGTCTTCCTTTTTAAGGGCAAGTAGTATTACTGTGTGTGTGTGTGTGTGTGTGTGTGTGTGTGTGACATTTTCTCAATCCATTCTACCTATTGGCTACTGTGAAAAATGCTGCAAGGAACATAAGTGCACAAGTTCCTCTTCAAGACCTTGTGTTCAGTTCTTTTGGCTATATATCAGAAGTGGGGGGAAGCTGGGATGTTTCAGTGGGTTAAACATTTGCTTTGCAGCCCCAGGGGTCGAGGATCGAATCCCGGCCCCTGCCCGTGCGGACCCATATGCTGAACTGGGGAGTGCCCCCAGTTTGGTTCTCACCAGGGTGAGACACTGTCCAGTTCCTGCCCTGTGCAGCCCCACGCCCACCTGTGGAATGAAACTATGTAGAAAAACCGATGATGTGCAACTATGGAGACTATTCTGGGCCCTCCCCCTTCTCTCTGTCTCTGTCTCTGTTTCTTTTTTTTTGAACTGAACTGGGGGCCTCACCGCATTCGGGAAGCACACCCCAGTTCAGCATGTGCGTCTGCCTGAACCGGAGCCGGGATTTGATCCTCAGTCCTCAAGGCTTCAAAGAGAGCGCTTAGCCCGCTGAGCCATCCCGGCTTTCCCACTGTCTCTGTTTCTGTATCTCTCTCTCTCTGACAAAAACAATAAAAAGAAATTTAAAAAATCTTTATATATCATAAATGGGATTGATAATTCTATTTTTATATTTTTGAGGAACATTATATGGGTGTATTTTTATTTATTTATTTCCAGTTTTATTGAGATATAATTGACATCTATCATTGTATTAGTTTTATGTGTACAACATGATTTGATATAGCTGTATGTTATGAAATGATTACCTTGGCAAGTTTAGTTAATGTCGACCACCCCACATAGTTTTTTTCTTATAATGATAACTTTTAAGATCTACTCTCTTAGCAATGTTCATATATACAATACAGTGTTATTAACTATAGTCACTATGCTATGCATTACATCTCTGAGACTTATTTATTTTATAACTGGAAGTTTGTACCTTTTGACCACCTTCACCCATTTCACTCCCCTCCCCTGGCATGTCATATGAAAAATAGCAGCATTTATGGCTGATTTTTTTCTGGACAGCCCTCATACATTTTTTAAAATGAGTTGTAAATTTGGCCCCAAGTTTCCTGGCAGCCAAAGCAACGAGATCATTTACAAACTGTCATTGTCAGTGGTGAAAAAGCCCTCTATATTTTGGCAGGAAAAATCATTTTACTAATGCAAAGAAATGTATTGTGTCAGTATTCCATGTCTCCTCTCATAAGACCTGGGCATAATCCTAACTGCAGCTTCAAGACAACAGTTGTGATCAGTGTAAAACGCTGTGCCTGCGTGCATCTCTTGACACTCTATGAGATCTGTTTCTTTGGTGTCCCCTGACAGGGCAATGTATTCCACCCCACAGTTGGTCAGCTCCAGGTACTGCATAGCAATGGAGCAGGGAAGAAGTGTATCAGGACCAGCCTGGCTGAATGAAGTTACTGAGTTCAAGTGGTGGGAATTGAAGACAGACCTAATGATCTGTTGGCTGCGCCTCAACAATGACAGCCCCGAATAGCTTTATTAGTTACCTTATATAGTATACATGTGCGTCATCACAAGAGAACATCAGACATTATTTATCTCAGCTAAGCCTAGTCCAACAGCATCTTTATCTCAAGCACATAGCCATTTTTTTGAAAGCACATAGTCGTTTTTTTGTAAGCCTTTTTTGCTTGTAAGTCTTTTTTGCTTCTAGTTTCTAGCTTACTGGCTTTCTATAACACTATGTTGCAAATTGTCAGCTCTCAAGCCTTCATGCGAAACATCACGCAAGCATCTAATTTCTATCCCTTCCGGGAGGTTGCGGGGGCTGAGGCCCTGCCATCAAAGACCCAGGTCAGCTTTTCCTGGGAGGCTGGGCAGCCGAGGCCCTGCCATCAAGGCCCCTGGAAAGCCTTCCCTGTCAAGCATATGACCAGCTCCCAACATCTCCCCCTTCTTTTATTTTTTAGTTGGAGGAAGTCTATACCCTATAGATACAACCCTCCACGCTCCACAGCAGGCCTGATGCCCCTTGTCACCCAGCAGGGTCCCACAACTCCACCAAAGTATAAGCTATTGGTAAGAACCAGGCTGAATATCAGCCCAAGTCTAGGGGCTCTATTATCTTTATAACCGAGCAGGTTTTTAGAAAATAGGTCCAGAGCGAGCAGCCGAGACAGAGTAGTAAATAACTCTACTATTAGTCATAAAATTAAGAGGCTTACCTGTCACATCAAGGGTCACCCATATGCTTTCCCCTCATTGGTGTAGCGATTTCTTGGGGAGCTGCTGGGCACCTCAGACCTTGTCAGTTAACCATAGACATCTGTGGAGGAGTCGGTCCCTATTCCCTTCAGAACAGAGAACAACTCCCTCCCCACCGTCTCTTAGGTTTGCACAAGGACATGGCTGCTTTAGATGAGCAGAGCCCTCCTTATTCCAGAGGTCTGGGCTTTTGCACCCACAGCTTTGTGTTCCTCTTCTGGGGTTGCTGGGGTGGCCCTGAGGTGACAGGCTCCAGCCCATCCATTACTGTGACCAAAAGTATGGCCCTTTTCTGATCTTGTCTGTGGTCTCACTCCTTTCCCTTCTCCAGTTATCCCTGCTTTTAGTTACTAAAGACACGGAAATGAATTTCCTGGCCTTCCCCAAGATTTAAAACTTCTCTCTAGGAATACAACCAACAATGGGCTAAAATCATTGTGATACCCTGCCAGGGGAGGAAAAACACCAAGCCCAATACAAAACATAGAAAATCATCTCAACAAGCCACAGACCATCCCTCTCCCCCTTCTTTATTTTTTAATTTGAGCAAGTGGAGTCTTGCTTCACTTTTGTAATGCTTCGCATTCTGGCTCGGATGCAGATTGAAAATAAACAAAGAAAAATCACTACTAAGATAGAAATTGTTATTCCAGAATATAAGAAACATCTTAATTCTTTTCCTGTGATTATAGAAGAAAATTTATCAAATAAATTTTTTGCCAATTTGGCAGGAGTAGTATCCAAGGAAGGAGCAGTTTCAATAGCATTAATTTTTTCAGCATGTAAGTGAGCAATATCTACAGAAAAATTTTTATTACTCCAAATACCTAACAGATGATTTCTAACCTTTCCCAACCCCATTCAGTCTGATTATACAGTTTTTGAGTATCACATATCTATTGAAATTGTATATGACATTGTGAAGAAAGGCATACTTTTATACTTTGAATCTGATCACCAATCAATAATATGGCTTTTTCTAAAGCATTCAATTTTTCTTTTTTTTTTTTTATCTATTCTTTCTTGGGAACCCAAAGCATCAGATACATTTTTAGCAAGTCTATTTACATATTGCACATTATGAGTTTGTTGTGTCAAAGCTACCCCAGCTATGGCTGCTGTAGCGGTAATAGATAACGATGCTAAAATTCCAGTAATTAATATACTTATAAATCTCTTAGGCCTCTCGAGGAGTATTTTTAATTCTTTTAAAGTTTGTATTCCCTCATTATTATACCATTGTCCAGTGATTTTTACCAGAACCATAACAAAAGCAGGTTGATGTAAAACTATTAAATCTTTTCCCGTATTATTACGAGAAACATAATTACGGTAGTTAAGTTACATAATTTACATTGAATAGTATAATGACCATCAGTTTTTAGTTATATTGAGATTACCAATTAATAACACGTAAGGAGCACCTACACAAGAATAGGCATGTTTATGCGAATTGACATTAGAATTTGGATGAGTTACATTGATAAAGTCCAAGTTTGCTACAAGCTTCCAAACAGCTCTTTGTAGTCTTCCTTGAGTTGTTTCCAGAATGGTTTCTACAAATCCTCCAGAGGTCTCTGTGAGCTGGTGATCGGAAATTCCTCGTGGGTTCTCATGCGACCAATGATATAGAATTTCATCAGTTCCTTCTATCGGATGTTGCACTGCCATACCATATCTGCATTGTTTCCATCCCGGGTAATGGAGGTAAATTTGAGTTGCACTATTACATGGCTTTAGGTGAGGAGGACATATTGTTTTATTGACCCTTAGTCCCTTAAATGGGAAACCTAACATAAATGCTCCACTCTTTTTTTCTAAATGACTGGTAAATTTCCCCATTGCTGTTCAATAGTCCATGAGTCATTTTATGACCTATACCAATTTTTACACACCCAGTGATTTTTGTTAGTGAAAAACAGATAGGTGAACGGAGAGACTTTCCAGAACAGTTAAATCGGCTCACCCATTGAGGGGTTAAGGGCTCAGCGGACGGGAGTCCCAAAAATTTAGTATTAGAGACAAAGACCCGTACGTACAGTGGGATCATTCCATCCACTGCACGGAATAGAGCGGGATCAGGAACATACGCCCAATAGGTCGTATTAGCTTCAACCCCCGCTACCTGGTTAGACATGAGAGCCAACATCATCAGGAATAATGATGTCGGATCGGTAGATCCTTGCTGTGAGGCAAGCTCAGCCTGAGCCTCCTGCATCAGCCTTTTAATCTGCCCCCAGGTCGGAAGAGACACTTCTCTCGTCCTCCTGGATCATCTGGGTCTCATCGAGGGTAGGGTTGTGGAGGATGCATACTCAATCTCCCCATCCCGCTGTTGGGCTCCATGTCTTACAAGCCACTCAGGAATCCACCTAGGGCTTTGTTGATTCCAAGGGAAAACACAAACATAACCTCGACCCCAAATTAGCACCGGATCAGGGCCCTGCCATTCACCTGTGAGTGGATCCTTCCAAGTCACTTCTGCACACTTGCCTTCCGGAGATCTCCACTGTCTCTCTGCTGCTGAGTATCCTGCTGTATCCAAATTTAGAAAATTTAGTGTAAATAAAGCAAGGTTAAGAATATTATTAGGAGTAACCAGCACAGGACCGTACTCCCTCTTCTGTATTTTTACAATTTGAGCTTTGAGAGTGCGGTGTGCACATTCAATAATTCCCTGACCTTGTGGATTATAAGGGATGCCTGTAGAATGAGAAATGTGATAAGTTAGACAGAATTGTGCAGAAGTTTCACTGGTATAGGTGGGACCATTGTCAGTTTTTAACATAGCAGGGATGCCAAGAATAGTGAAACAAGTCAACCTGTGACCGATGACTTGAGTGACGTTTTCTCCTGTACGTGCAGTAGCTACAAGGAAACCTGAATAAGTATCCACCGTGACGTGGAGAAAGGATTGTCACCCAAATTCTGAAATGAGTCACATCCATTTGCCATAGCTTTCCAGGCAGCAGCCCTCCAGGGTTAATGCCATATGAGGCGGAGGGGGTAAGTGCTCCGGACAAGCAGGACGATTTTTAAATATTTGACGTGCTGTTTTTCGGGTGATATGAAATGGTTTTTTTAAACCAGCAGCATTTTGGTGGTGAAGAGCGTGAGATGCTGTTGCCTGTGTGACAGCAGAAGTAACAATATAAGCATGTTTAGTAAGCGCGTCTGCCTGTGCATTACCTTCAACCAAAGGACCGGGCAAGGCAGAGTGAGCGCAAATATGTCCAATAAAACAGGGTTGATGTCTTTGTTGAACAAGTCTGCAATTGGGGAAAGCTGGGATGGCTCAGCGGGTAAAGCACTGGCTTTGAAGCCCCGAGGACCAAGGATCAAATCCCGGCCCCGGCCCATGCAGACCCACATGCTGAACTGGGGTGTGCCCCCAGTTCAGTTCTTGCCAGGACCTATGTGGGAGGTTCCTGGCCCAGTTCCTGCCCGGCGCAGCCCTGTGCCCACCTGTGGAGTGAA
>PVKE010005478.1:0-58813 GCA_004027555.1 Craseonycteris thonglongyai
CACAGAAGCTAAGACTGCAACGGAATGAGCACAGGGCAAGAGTTATCGCGTGGCTAACATGTGACCCCTGGATTCTCGAAAGGGTCATGAGACAATCCACACTGACAAGTTCTAGCTTGCGGGTGGGGTACCAAACAAACAATATGTACTGGGACAAAATGTTCATGTCAAAATGTGTCAAGTACCAAATTCAACAAAATTCAAAGCAGCGAGTGCCAAGGTGTGACTGTATTTACACATAGTATAATATAATCATTCAACATAAATGTTCAGGTCAAGATGCCTGAGTACCAACATTGCCTCTGCTATTAAATTGTGCCATTGCCACTTAATTTACCACTCCAAAAGCCAGTGTCTTTATCTGTAATATGTATTTAATATATGTGTATATAATAAGCTTATTTAAAAAACTAAATGAAACGCATATAACAAAGAGCCTATTACACAGTAAATGATGAATAACTATTAGCTGTTATATTGCAGCATAGTGATATACTTGCCTTCTTTTTCCTTAACTTTGTGAAACTAAGTTAAAGAGTGAAACATATTCATACTACATTTGAAAAAAAACTCTATTAATTTGTAAAAACACACTTGAAAATCAGGTTTCTCAGTTTTTTCTTCAATGAATACATGGTTTATAGAAGTCATTCAAAATAATTTAATGGATGCTTGCTTTGTGCCAAGCAGCAACGTGAAGAATTAAGGGCAGGAGATAAATATTGTGCCATCATGACCCTGTAATGGACCTATATTGAAATCAGAAACATCTGGAAAGCATTCCACATTCCTCCAATAAAGACAGGCACAACATGAAAAAGAGAGAAAAAACAAAAAAAAGGCAGAGAGGGAAAAGCTACTGAATTGTGTGCATGTGTGTGTGTGTTTGTGTGTTGGTAGGGATTCAGAACTTATCAGATGTCGAGTACAAAGAAATACAGGGAAATGAGTAAGACAGGCTGTGTTTAGGGAATGCAAAGATACAAACAGAAGCTTAAAACTGAAAAGTCCAAGAACCCTGGTTCAGACCACATATTTCTGAGATCAACTTTTCCCTGCATGGCTTCATGCTCAGACAGGTATGTCTGGCTTGCTCCTTGAGGTGTACAAAAAATGGTCCTAGAACATCTAGGCTTCTATACCTCAAGTTCCAAAAGAAACAAATGTATTATGTGCTGATAATTCTCAAATTACCTCTACTTTTTATAATTAGGTATACTTGAGTCACACGTATATTCCTGCAAACATCAATGTGGGATGTCGGAGGACATAAAACAGATTCTCCAAGCCTGAAGGGAAAAGCTCACACCTAGGAAAAACGAATGGTTCTCTAAACACAACGGATTATATTATCAAAAGTTTAAGTGTGCGCTTGAATGCTTAAAAACCAACCAACCAACCAATTAAAACAAAAGCAAACCTGAAGTTTGGGAGAACCAAGACTCTTGTACGTGCTTGACAGAAGAATTAAAAGTGAACTAGACTCGAGGCTACTACAATGTATCTTAACATAAGAGGTGCCAGGGACCTGAGAGCAGATGCAATAATAAAGCAAAGAGTTCAAGATTACAAGTATTTAGTATCCATATCTGTGAACGAGTAGACATATTTGATGAATAAGAAGGTGCAGACAAGGTTAGTTCCCAGACATCCAGATGGGCCTCATCTGGAGAAAGCAACACAGAAAGAAGATGGAGCAGTTGTAGGGAATACAGTCTTGATAGATCCGAGAAGTTAATGTTAAATGCTTTGTGACGAATTATTTCTAGTTACTTCTCATGACAATGTGAAATAGAGCATGCGTTCTATTTGACAGAAAAATACACTGTCCAATTACAAATGTTTAAATATTTGTTCTCACAAATTTAAATAACTTTTACAAGGTCCATCAGTAAGGATGGAATTAAAGTGTGCATCCTTCTCTGACAAGATAAGAAATATATCTCTATTTACTTAATAAGTAAGCAACAAAAGTATAGTTAAAATACGCTGCACAGAATATGTGGGATTATTATACTGAGATAGGAAATGTTAAATACTTAAATAACATTTAATACATAGTAACCTCATTAGCAAACCTACTTCTTTGATTTTAAAAATGCCACATTTTTCAATTTTGGAACCTTTTAAAAATATATGTATGTATTTCAACATACATTTGCTTAATGTGTTAATGTTTGCTCCCTCCACATGTATGTGTATATAACTAGTATGTAAAACATTGGTACATATTTTAATTAAATCAGCCTTGAGTGATTGAGAAAATTTTGTAGATTATTTGTGACTCTGTTCTTCATTTATAAGCATCTGACATCACAAGTTATCACTTTATAATCATTTCCAAATAACTTTTTCACTAATTAGTGGGCAAATGACACATGGTCCTTCTGATTCTCAACCATGGATGCCTTCGTATTTAGTTTCACACTTTCTCACATCTCTCCACATTTTAGCTGGAAATGCTCTTAATCAAATCACCAAATTCCTGCCAGATCCATTCTTCCTGGGCCATTTGAGAAGAGTTCCATTCCTGCCAAATCTCCCAAACAAAATTCATTTCTTCAACACCATCCACCTAGCCAACACTTCACATTTCATACTCTCTTTTCACTTGCAAATTCATACTATTCAATGGGAATATGAGATAAAAACACCATCTGTGTCCTCTATGATTAAATTTAATTTACTAGATAAAAACCGCAGGTTTATTTTAGAGGCATCACTGGTTCCTCCAAAAGTCAGAAAGTGCGAGGACTGATGGGTTTGATAAATCTTGGCGTGTTCTCTGTCATTTCTTCAGAATGCATTTCTAAAAAGCAAGATGTTTTTTTTATTATTGTTATGTGGTTTTGTCTCTTAAAATTGTCAGACACTGCTACCTAAATTCCCAATGGAGTAGGAGGCTGGGCCATAATTTAAAATAAAGTTATGGGGTTATGCTTGTTGTTGCCATTGCTGCTGCTGTTTGTATCTGTTGCCTTGGGGTGTCCTAAGAACCACAATGACAAGGATGCCTCTTAACCATTAAATAGGTCATTCATTTTCTGCCCCCTCTTAAATCAGTGATATCAATTCCTTGTCTATGAAGAAGAAAGCTTTTCAGCACTTCAACTTTGTATCACTGTTACTTCTTAACAATTATTTAGAGCTTATCATCCCATTATACATATACTTAGTTTAATTTAACACTCTAAAAGTGGTATCTTCTTACTGTGACATAAATCACGTGAATGTGAGGTCTGACATCCTAAATTTGTCCCTAGTTCTTTCACCTACAGAGACTGGTCAAGGAATTTCAATAAGGTCTCTGAATCCCAGGTTGTTGAAGTAGAAAATAGGTATATTTACACATATGTCAAAAGCTCTTTAGAAAATTAAAATAAAATATATAAATCAATTGGTAAAAAAAAACCACTCCATGGTATGGATTTATTTGTTTTTATTAAATTAGTTGGAGAAGGATATAGAGTGCAATGTTACTTCATAGTCTGACATATTGTCACAATTTTTTACTAAAACTTGAACAAATAAATTACTGTGTTTGTAACAGGGTCTTAGCCATCAATATTTAAGAATCAGTAGCATTATTGAAAATTATCAAAAGATATAATAAAAAGCGATTTATTCATGACAAGGTGATACATGCATGTCCTGGATATTCTTATAAAAGCAAAGGGAATCACTAAAATGGTTGAAAAATAAATAAAATGGCAGCCAGATGATATTTACATAATTGATAAAACTAGTTTCATACTATTTCTATAATAGAATAATTGGAAATGTTTTCATAGGAAAATTATGAACAGTTAAAAGATATTTTTTATACATTGATATGCACATCGATGTTTCATTGAGTTAATGACAAGAAAGGTAGAAGTTCATTTTTAAATAAAAAGACATATGTATAAGGCAAAAAGGGGAAGATGCTTGTGCAATTTCACCCCCCACCCCACCCCCACCCTGACTGCAGATACTTGCAGTTTCAGTTGGTCACTAGGAGGGAAAGTATCCATAAGCTAAAAACATGAAATATTTTGTTTTGCAAATTTAAGAGCAGATATTGATCACTTTGCTTTATCACCTTTTTAAAGGCCCTATCTCTAAATGCCGTCATGTTCCCAGGTATGGGGGTTGAGGACTCCAGCATATGGATTTAGGGGTCACATTAAATCCAGAACATGAAAACAAGAGAGTTGGCACAGAGTGATAAAGACTTCCATGTGGATGTGAAGTCTCAGTAGGACCGATTCTCCAGAAGAGAGATTACCTAACACAGGTGTTTCCGGTTCAGCACAAATCACGGGGCCTTGGCTCAGCCACTGTGCTGTCCCTGGCTGTGGCAGAGCAAGGTCTCAGCTCAAATGCTGCAGGACATCCCAAATCATGCAGCCAGACACTGTTACCTAACCGCACTCCGCCCACAAAGAAACAGCACTTGTTTTTCTTGAAGGTAAATCAAAATGGTATATCTCCCTGATTGCCACAATACATTTTGTTCTTTGTATTGTGTTCCAGACTTTCTTGTGCATATATAAAATGTGAAACAACAACTCTTCATTTTTTGACATTATTATCAGAAGAGCTGAATATTGCCAGTTTTGTAACATATAACGTAACATATGCTTCAAATACAAAATCAGTTAACTTAATTCTATAATGGTTTCATATTATAGAGCCCTCATAAAGATTTCTGGAAGTTTGTTCTTTCTTAAGGAAGCAGTTGTTATTATTATAAATATTACTGCAAGCTCACTTAAAAGGTTTCACACTGAAGACAAAATTACTGGAAAATCTGATTTTTCCTCTATGTTTTAAAGATATTCAGTATGTACTTATATACATGATCCACAAAATAAACACTAGATTTGCCAATGACAACTTGCAAACATTTAAAGGATTGGTACCACTGATTCTACTCAAACTCATCCAGAGGATGTAACTGTAAGTATTCTTCAATTTTTTATAAAAACTACAGAAATCTTGATATCAAACCCTGACAAAGATTCTATGAATAACATTGGAGAGAGATTTTCTCAAGATTATAAATTCAAATCATCAATAAAATATTAACAAACACAATTAAACAGTGTATATATAAGTGTAACTATATAATTTTATTTTTATTCTAGGAAAGCAAAGATGACGTGTCATTTAAAAATCAACTCATTTATTACTACTTGAAGAAATAAACAATCCAATAACTAAACAAGGTTATAATAAGTAATAAGTAATGGTAAATTGCTTGATTAGATTAGATTAGATTATTGATTAGAATGAAATAGTGTGATGTGATCAGACGTGAGAACATGAGCAAAATATTAAGTTTGAAATTTAGGAAGAAACTTGAAGAGGTCATATTTCATTAAGCTGAGGTTGCAATGTGGAAAGGTCCCCACCATGGAGAGATCCGGTGGAAAAGAATATTCTGTGTAGAAGACGTAGTTCTTAAATTTTTTTTTTTTTTTTTAATATTTATTTATTTTTGACAGAGAGAGGGAGAGAGAGACAGAGACAGAGAGAGAACTGAACTGGGGGAGCTCCCAGCTCAGCACATGGTTCCGCACGGGCCGGGGCCGGGACTCGATCCCCGGTCCCCGGCGCTACAAAGTGAGCGCCCAACCCACCGAGCCATCCCGGCTTCCCCAGAAGACGTAGTTCTTGAAGAGACCTTTTGAAGAAAACAGAAAAGTCCACAATTTTTTTTTTTTGCATCAGCATTTAAACAGATACCAGTTGCTAAAACTCATTTTCATTCATGCACATTCCAGTTACTATGCTGATTTCCTTCAGATTATCATAAACTTTTAAAAGAAGTTTATCTTGCTCTTCAGTATCTTCTACTTTCATTAACCCAACATATGTGCTTCCTTGCTCGAACTCGAATAAAACTGATTTTGCCAAGACTTCTGAAATAGTGGTATTACTCAGTGTTCATCACTATGTCCAAGCTACCATTTTCCTAGCTGATCTCATACACACCTGATGGCATCAGTAAGTGAAGACTTCTGTAATCTAATAATCCAGCAGTTCATAATTCTCTATTCACACTGCTAGTTACATTTTTAAGAATTCCTGCCAGACAGCTTCATCTCAATTAGTATGTAACTAAAATTCAATGTTCCCTGCTCTCATTCTCCTTGTCACCACACTGTTTTTTACAATTTCCTATCCTTAGCTAGGACACCACTAACCACCCAGTTCCCCAGTTCATAAATACAGGCTTAGTAAATAGCTCATTCTGCATTACTACATCATTGTTTAACAATCAAGTCCTATCAGTTCTATTGAATAGAAAAATGATTCTTTCTGACTCCTTTTGTTATGGTGTAGACTATAAACATTTGTTTCCTGGATAACAGCCAACTCACCTATTTCAAATAGATCCTTCCCCCATATTAATAATCCACACTCTACTTGTTCAAAGAATAAAATCTAATAATATGTTCCTTTAGATGCTCCACCATGGATTCTTACCATATTATAAGACCCTCCCACACACACACTCCCTTCAAGATTTTATTGTTCTGTTCAAATTCAGGTATGCTTTGGTCATGCTAGACTACTCTCATTCATAACCTCAGAGTTGCTAGATTCACTTGTTTAGGATCCTGCTCGTAGTTGGGACAACTATCCTCATTTCTTACCAAACAACCAAACTCTCAACAATTTCTTTCTAAATTTCAACCATTCTTTAAGTATCAGCTTAAAATCCAACCCTGGAATGTACATCTATCTGTCTTTCATGCATCCACATTTCACTCAGTACTTCTCTCACAACAGCCATCTCACATCCCTGTACTTTTGCAATTACCTATCTGTTTCCTCTGTTAGATAAATTTATGAAGAAAGGGACCCACTTTGCCAGTTACCACTCAATAAACCAGCACTTAGTACAGTTCCAGGTACCAAGGTAGGTGCTCACTGAACAAAGCAATGAGTAAACTAGTAATTAAAACTAGTCACTCTATGTACAATTGGTACATTAAGCAAAATAGGAAAAGGTATGTTGCAAATGTTATTGAAATTCCATTTTTCTTTTAAACATTGCGTTTTGAAAGGTTTTGAAATATTTTAAACTTCAAGATAAGTATAGAGAATAGTGTAAACACAGTATTCAGATTTAACAAATGTTAACATGTTGCCTTATTTACATTTTTAAAATGCTACTACTAATAATACACATTTCAAGTCCTACTGTATCCCACTTACCTCTTTTTCTCTCCATAGACAGTATCTCAAAATTAATGAGCTCCTACTCTACTCACACTCCTATGACTATTGATATATGTCTATTGTTGTAAATAACATAATCCCTTAAGTGTCTTTAATGCTTTAGGTCACATTAAATTATATATGTATTTTAAAAGCTTATCTTTACTCATTATGTTTTTGAGATGCTGGTTTTAAAAATGAATGCTTAAAATGTAAAACTAATTTCTTTTAAATTCTGCATGCTTTTTTAAATATCAATATCCTATAATTTATTACAAATTTCTTTACTTAAGGGTAGCTTTCTGTAATTTTAAACAATGATTTAATTAATTTCTGTTTTTACTAACATGCTCAAGGGTGTATCTAGTTTTATGAGTTAAAATGAAATTATCAATTTATCCTTACATAAATTTACAATATTCATAAATTTCCATTATATTCATTTTCTTAATTGTACTACTTACATATTTGTTGTATTAATTTTTGTGTCTTATCTTTCAGTTTCTATAAGACCATTGTTTAAAAGTTGAGCCAAGATTATAAACTTAGGGACTTGGCCTTATAATTCCATTGATGGCTTTTTTAAGGTGGATTTTGAGAATATATTTTTAAGTATGTAGAAATTCAGAATAATCTTTTTAAAAAATGTTTCTTTTTAATTAAGTAATAACCTTTATTCTTAATATTATCTGTCTAAAGATCTATTTTATCTGACAGAAATATTTTTATATTAGTTTTCTTTAGGTTAATTTTGTTTTAGATATAATTTTTTCATATTTGGTTTTCAAATTTACAATATCTTTGAGCTTTAGTTGTGTGTCTACAACAGTTTCTTTCTTCATGTTAAACAGACCAAATGGTCAGAAAATTTATTTTAAATCTGTGAGAGTCCTATACGCAGGTGCATATGGAATCTCCTCATGAGGAAATTTTGCATTTATTTAAGTTCCAGGCATATCTGAGATTTGTGTTAATTTTCCAGTTTATGAGTTCTCACACAATTTTAGTGGTGTGAATTCACGTTATACATTTTAGAAGGCACAATCTTGTGGTTCCAAATTATTCTGAGTGACTCTCCTATTCGTGATTCAAGGAGGTCAGCGTGTTCCAGTTCGGAGTCCTTCGGTCCTTCAGAAGTCACAGTTTTGTGCAGGGAGTTCATTTTCATCTTCACACTAGCATGGTATTGGTGTAAGAAGCTCCATTTTTAGGATTATTATCATTCCTGTCTGCACTGTTTGAATTTAATAACTGTTAAGTACTCTGGATCTGAGTTTCTCTTTTATTTCTGGTTCCTGGAGATTGTTCTTTCTAACTTATTAACTTGTATATATGCTGTAAAATATTCTGTTATACCTTGTGTATTGCTTCATTGAGTTTACAAGGATGGCAGAGTTTTGTTTTGTCTTGGTTTTTAAACACATGGAGATAAGTAAGAATATACATTAGTATTTGCATTAAAAATTAAAATAGAATATGGCTTATAGCTAAAAGTCACAGAAGTCTACCTCATAATTAGGATTCTATACATGTGAACCCAGTTTTAAAATTCTAGCAAATTTCAAGGTATGAGCAATTAGCAATGTGCATGTTTCACATAAGCTCATTTTTAATAATGTCATATGTATGGAAAGAATAGCTTTACGATATTACCATTTTCTTGGGGCACTATATGTATAAAGATGATGTTAGAAAGTCATTTTAAAGGTGATTTGTCTTGATAAGTAAAGTTTATTATTAGTGGCTGTAAAAGGAACTGACAATGAAAGCATTGGTAGCTCTTGAGAAAACAGTGTCTGATAAAGTAGCAGAGAAAAGTCAAATATTGATTATTTTATATGCACCACACACTGTGGTAGGTGACTGATACGTTATGACATTCAATAGTACCATTAGCTTATAGTCTAGTTATTATTCTGCAAACAAGAAATCCGAGTCTTCTGGTTCAAATAACTTGCTTAAGATTACTTAGCTAGTAAGTAGCAATCCCATCTTATAGTAATACTAATTTTAAGTCATAAATATAATATGTCCATATTATACAGTATTTAGGGATTTAAAAAATTTAACTCACTTATAGTCCTTTCACAGAAGTAATAAAATTTTCAAAATATTAGTTTATATATTTTTATTTATCACTTTCCAAATTGATATGTACTTATTTTGATATGAATAAGAAATTTAAGAGCTAGAGGATGCTGGGATATCTCAATAGTTAAGTAATTGTCTCAAAATTTTGAGGTCCATGGCTGGGTTCCTGGCCCTGGTGTGAAAACCCACATGCTGAACTGTGGTGCAACTGGTAACTGCTGAGGTGGCTTGGTGGTAAAGGTTCTCACCTCCCATGTGGGAGGTTCCCAGTTTGGTTCCCGCCCCACACAGCCCCACATGCACCTGTGTGGAATCAAAACATGTCACAAGTAACAATGTATGACTACAGAGGCTGCTCTGGGCCCTCCCCTTTTCTTTCTCTCTCTCTGTTTCTCTCTCCCTCTTTATCTTCCTCCTACCTTCTTTTAAAAGAAAGAAAGAAAGGAAGAAAGAAAGAAAGAAAGAAAGAAAGAAAGAAAGAAAGAAAGAAAGAAAGAAAGAAAAGAAAGAAAATAATTCTTAAAAGGAACTGAAGAACTAGAACACACATCTGTAGATATACGTATATATGTATATATGTATATAAGTAACATACATTTGTGGAGTTCCTTTTTAAGTAAGCAAGAATGAATGTCAATATACATATTACATTTTTACAAGTAATTAAAAATTTACCAAGACTGAGATCAGCTTTTCTCAAAATTATGTTTATCTTCAGTTCCTCCCTTTCTACTCTGTTTTCTGTTTCATAAGATGGCAATGAATACTCATTTCCACAGTCTTTTGTCACAGATACATATATTATAATTTTCTTTAAATTTAAGATTATTAGTGACTTAAAGCGTCTTAGTTTAAGTCTTTATATTGCATATAACTTTTCCTTTTAGAAAAGAAATATGGTAAGAGGAAGATTCTTATTAATAATGCATGTATTGCTCTACCTCAATTTATTGAATCACATATTGTCCACAGAAGGATTACAAAAATAATGATGGATGAGGTGCTTTCTGTCTTAGCCTAAGTTACCCAGAAAAGAGAGTCTGAGGCAAACATTTATGGGTAACTTCATTGTTAAGAAAGAATAATCCCAGAAAAGCAAGAATGAGGAAAAAAAGAGGTGAGGCAGGAATGAGAAAAATATGAAAGTATGTTACCAATTGGTTGCTATTTGATGTCGGGTGATTTACACTCTTTGATATCCCTTTCTTTGTATGATAGAGGTCATGTGTCCTGCATCTTAGGACAAACTTCCCGGAAGGAGTCTCTACCATTTTGTAGCTCCCTTTTGTCCAAGTTTTCCTTACAGTGAGTCAACTCCTCTGTATTCTGAGTTGTGCACGTATATGCAGCATGGGAGACCTATAGTAGCTCATAACAGCGTCAAAAAGAGAGCATCAAAATGGGAGGTAAGAGTTGCAGTGTGCATTTGATGTAGCATGCTAATTCACACATCTCACCTTGCTTATTCAAGTCCTTCAGTTTATGTTGCATGATGAGCCCTCCTGTTCTCTTCTGCGTATCTCTTCAGGGATGTTACCTCACTGGGACATTACCTTCTTGCTCTGATTATTACTCCATTGGATAAAGGAGCTACAGTGACCAGGTGATAATTGAACATCTAAACATTTCCCCTGGCAGAAGGATTATCTTGTAGGAAACACAGTATCTACAGAGAAGAATCTTCGGTTTCCACATGCCATAGATTCTGTCCAAGTCTTAGCTTGAGATAAGTTTCAAGTGCAAATTTGTTATTTGAGAAATGAAGGAAACACATTTCCTTTATTGGTGAGTGATGAATTCAGTCATGTGAAAGAAGGCAGGCGATAAAACACACTATCAAGTTCCTTATCTGTGTAGATACTGAAACTTAATCACAATCAAATACTTGGAAATACACAAAGGGTAAGTAATTGAGGTATTAATATACCATCTGTGGAATGAGTGTTCATTCACATAGCTTTGGAGAGACTGACAGAAGTCTTGCTGGAGCACACTGTAGTCATAAGGCTCAAGGAAAATATTAATATTCTTAGGATCTCAGAAGCACCTGCTTATGCATAATCTATGTCACAAGGAACAGTGCGCTGTCTTATGGGATGCTGTCCCTAAGATGTCACCTTACTAAGCAGTTAATAAATCATTCTACCATGTTCTTCTGTTGGATGTATAAGGCCTATGGCTGGTAAATTGGATTTCATTGTCATATACATATTGTCATATCTGCTCCACTGTAAAATTCTTTTTCTGGCTATGTCTAGGATGTTTTGGGATTCCACCAAGCCTTTCTGAACTATTGTATGTCAGAGACACTGTGGGCAGGAAAGGTAATTTCTTATCTGCCAAAAGTATGGATTATTATTAGAACAATCACTACATGACAGGGAAAAGGAGTTCAGTATGTATAATACGCTTGCCAGCGATTGGCTGAATGTGTCACCTTGAGGGATGGAGAAATGCATGTACCAGTGTGAAGAATTTAGTGCCACTCTCTGCTCATGACAGGCTGTATATTCTGTGGTGATGATAGATCAGACTTAGGGAGAAGAGCCCCTGCTTCTGGGCACGTGCACATCCTCTAGTCTTGCACCAAGGCCATTCCATCCATGAGCCCATAGTGCAGACACTGACACAGCAGAGGACAGCGGTAATAAAACAAGGAAAGTCACGCTGTAAGCCTGGTTGTGGAGAAGCATCTCCACAGTTAACCTTGTCTGGTGAACATTTCACATGATACAGAGACCCACACGTCTGTGTGCATGCCCAGCAGTCTATCCACATACCACCTCTCCAGATATCCTGCTCCTATTCCTTCTGGGACGGACTTACAACTCATGTACTTTGCCACTGCCCAGGACTCCACATAACCCAGGCCATTCCTAACAACGTGAATGACCAAACGTACTACTCAAAACTCTTCTACTGGGAGAGTTTTCTACACCTGTTCTTTAGGACTTTTGTAAGTGGCAACAATTCATTTTCAGCTAGTGCCATATAAAGGGCTAAGCGCTGTGACTCATAGCCACTTCTTCCTTTCTCTTCCAGTTGGTTATAGTGAATTTTTCATTAGGCCCTATGTGGGGGTTGAAAAGATGCATGTGTGTAAGAGAGAGAAGTATCACAATCATCTGAAACATCCGGGCACTCCATTTTTTACTGCTCTATTAATCTATTCTGGCCTGATCCATGGTTCTATGAATTGCTGTTACACACACCTGTCTGACACCATTTATATCATTGTATCTAACTCATTTTCTAGCCACAAAGTCACTCTGTGACTCGTGATGAGTCACTCAGGGTTTACTAGGGTCCAGAGAAATAAAAGTATTTTAACATAATCAAAATACATTCAGAACTCATCTTTAAAGTAAATCACAATAATTCAGTGACCATGGAGACAATTTAGGAAATAAATATACTAATTCCTAAAATAATGCATTTAATTACTAATCCTGCCACCAACGTGTGGTCTCTAGTAATGAAGTATGACTTTATACTTCACTGTGTAATGTTTAATTATCATCAAATTTAAACACATTTCTCAAATATTTTATTTTAATATGTAGTAAATTATAATGCATGATTTCAGATCAACATTGAAATTGATTTCGCCTTTTTACATTTTCTAAATTAGTTTGCTCTTTAATTTATGCCATTATTTTCAAATACCCCATATAAAATTTTTCATGAAATTTTTTGGAGACTTTGTTGGTTTTTTAAATACAACAGTATAAAAGCATTATTTAAAAAGCAATCTCTACTTTTTACTTTCAAAGTATTACTATCTCTTAAGTAATTATGCTTGCTTTACATTTTTAAGTGATAAGTTTAAGAAAAACAAATTTAATATCTAAATGAGAGCTGAAAATCCATTACTTTTTCATTTTGAAAAATTGAATCATGATAGTTATTCTATTTAAACTAATATAATAAAATATTACTAATTCATTCGCCTATTAAGATTGGGTAAAAGAAAAAAATCTTAATTTCATCATTTTATGTATATCTGAAGGTGTGAGAAATGTTATGCATATAATATATTTTAGCTACTATTATATTGGAATTTACTTTGACACAGAATTAATTTGATATATTTCAAATATATTATTCTTTAGCTTTCCATTATTTCCAAAAATCCCAATAAGTTACCTTGCATGTGCTTAATAGCCACTGAAATAAAATTAAAATTATTCATCCTTATAAATATATTTTAATTATTTTTAAGTTTTCAGTCATATAAAACATTCCATGTTTTCAAATTGCGTACTTAAACAGTCATTTGCTTTCTTCCTTAAAGAGTGATAAAAATATTAAATTGAGAAATTTACCTTATTAGTTTTTAAATAACTAATCTAATTTTGTATACTAATTGTTCAGTTTTGTTTTCTTGGTGTCAAATGATGCTGATTTATTGACTTTTTTTTTAAGATTTATTTTTATTGTTTTCGACAGAGAAAGAGATACAGAGACAGAGAGAAGGAGGAGGGCCCAGAACAGTCTCCATAGTTGCACGTCATTGGTTTTTCCACATAGTTTTATTCCACAGGTGGGCACAGGGCCGCGCAGGGCAGGAACTGGGCCAGGGTCTCACACTGCTGATAACCGAACTGGGGGAGCTCCCCAGTTCAGCATATGGGTCTGCGTGGGCCGGGGCTGGGATTGAATCCTCGTTCCTGGGGCTGCAAAGTGAGCACTTAACCCACTGAGCCATCCCAGCTTCCCCTGATTTATTAACTTTTTATCCACTGAAAAGGGATCTCTCTTTTCTCTAAACTTAGTTTAGAGATTTTTCTAAGCAGATTTCAAATAGAAGAAAAAAAATAACATTATGTAAAATGAATAAATAAATATATAAAAATAAAAGAAAAAAGAAAAGAAGTAAAAAGAATTCCACATAATTATTTCAACTCTAAACATCTGGGTAGGTCTTCTGGTACTTTACTTAAATCCAAAACTTAATTACTTTAAAGGGTCCTTTTTCTCTCTTATCCAAATGAAATCCAGCAGATGGGGATGCCAGAATGGCTCAGTGGGTTGAGCACTTGCCTTACAGCCTCAGGGTCTGGGGATCAAGTCCTGCCCCACCTTTGCGGACCCATATGCTAAACTGGGGTATGCTTCCCATGTGGGAGGCCCCCCAATTTGGTTCCTGCCCTGCACAACCAATGCCACATCCACCTGTGTGGAGTGAAATTATGGCAAAACTAATGATATAGAGCTGTGGAGACTGCTCTGGGCCCTCCCCCTTCTCTCTCTCTCTTTCTCTCTGAAAATAAAATCTTAGAAAACAAACAAACAAACAAAAAAAAACAGTGGAGAAAACGACAATGTCTATACTAAGACTAGCTGGCTGCCACAGCTATGACCAAGCATCATCCTCATTCTGAAACTCAGGTGCAAGTGTTCCATCAGCTCAGAGTAGGACCTTCAAAGTTGCTAAAGGGAAGTCCTGTGCAGCAGATGTTTCAATGTGATAGAATAAAGTCATTGTTTATAGGTTTCCTACAATAAAATCTAATACAAATACAAGACTAATACATAATTAATAATATGCTAAAATATCTATAATATGCAATCAGGGTATGAGATTAGAGAAGTGATAGGCCCTACAGTTGCTGCTCACCTCACATTTAAGAAGTTCAAAATGCAAAGCATCATAGAAGATGTACCAGGGAAATGAAATAAGTGTGTGTTACTGATGAGGAGTAAGGTAAATGGGAAGTAACAGAGAATTTTCCATGGAGTAGGAAGCATTGTGCTGGGCCGTATATTTATGTGGGATTTCTAAATATAGATCCCAACACTGTCAGATAATGCATAGGTCACAGATGATTAGTTTTACTCTTCAGTCACGTTTTCATTTGTCTTTCAATAGGTATCTGCCTCTAAATTTAATGATTTTCAGAATCCTAATGTTCATATTGAAAATTTAAACATTAAGGAGAGGGATGCATTTATATCCAAACTATTTTCCCCATGAAGTAAAGAAGCAACTGATAAAATCTAATTGAGTGAAACAAACATGTCAGTATACTACAGCCATTTTCTTCTCATTTGCTATCTTTATTTGATACAGGAATTCTTGCATACAGAGCCATTCATAAAGTGACGATAACCATTTAGCTTTTTCTTTAACTGTATTGGCCTTTTATGTATAAACTTAACGTACTTTCACTGATGTAAGGCATGGGGCTTTTTTTTTTTTTTTAAGTAAATAAAACTAACTTTCTTCTTTACGTCAGTTGTGACATCTTTCTAATCACAGATAAAACTGTTTCTCCGAATTTAATTTACTTACAGATTTCTTTATGACTACTATGAGAATTTTTAAGCAGTTGTTGAGTTCCATGAAAGGCAGTAGGCAAACAGCGAAGTCATTCTTGCTATAGTGATATTGTACTACTGTTCTCAATAACCGACCTACTCAACTAATATCCTGTATAAGAATCAAGATGTTTGTTAGGCATTTTAAATCACACTATTCTAAAATTAGTGTTCAAATATTAAAATTTATTAAAAACATTAATGATTTAGTCTCAAAGACGGAAAATTGATCCAATATAAGTGGATAGATTGAGATGTTTATATTAAATATAATACATTCCAAATTTTCTATTTGAAATCAAGTTTAACATAAACATACTATTTTTAATTGTTCATTATTTTTAAATTTTCTTGCAGAGCAAACAATGGAAAAACATAATCATCAAGCTTGTAAGTGCTATTGTGCTATAATATTGTAATATTAAGAGTATAATAATATAATAGACATGATATTCGTTCGAAGTAGGTTCTTAGGTTCTGAGGATAATTTTAATTTTTGGTGGCTTTATTGAAGTGTAATTGACTAAATTGTAAGGATTTAGAGTATACAATATAATGATTTGATATATGTATACATTGTGAAAATATTCCTTCATTGGGTTAATTAATATATCTATCATCTCATATATTTGCCTCTTTTTTAAGGAGAACATTCAAGTTCCACTCTCAGAAAATTTCAATCATAAAATACAGTGTTATCAACTATAGTCAACATGTCACATATTAGGTCCTCAAATCTTATTCAAGAGGATAACTTTATAAAGTCACCGAGAATGAAATTGATAAAGGTAGTACAAAGATCTCTGAGATGTTCTATAAATGGCTATCTTCTCTGGGCTGAGGATAACAGTGGGAGATGCTTCTGTTGACATTCATTCTCTGTTCAATAGTGATTTTAGAAGTCTTGTGGTGGTAAAAGCAAAAATACAGCACTTAACACCAATTAACTACAGAGTCAGTGATTACTTAACCAGACCAAAGAGAAATAGTGATATAATCAAAAATGTCTGATAGACAGAGATTTTGTTAGTAGCTAGTAGATCATATGATTCTTAAAGAAAATGTATTTGATCATTAATATTGCATTTTATTTATTTAAACAACAAAATAAAACCTCTTTAATCTGATAGAGTTCTGAACTGAGTCATCAGATGGAGCTTTATTATATCTCATCAAATTTCTATATATTAAGTTTTGTTAAAAACAAATTGTTTTCAATAAAGAGAAAGCCACATATCTGATTTAAAACATCTTAAGTATATACAGTATATTTACTTCCCAGTCATCTCCTAAGAGATCTATTTTGATTTAGTGGAGAAATTTACACTGGGGGGGAGGGATATATATACGTGTGTGTATATATATATATATATATATATATATATATATATATATATATATATATATTCTTCTCTGGAGAAATTCAACACTGGCTCTAAATTAATTCTGTTCTCCTGGATCTAGAATTCTACAGTGGCTTCATTGATCAGAGAGAGGGCTTATGGGGGTCAGATGATAAATGGAATTTACTTTATTTATGAACTCACGCTGGTTGATTTCTCCAGTTCCTGAGCTTGTGGTTAGAATATAAACACACAGACACTTGTAAAATCCCCACAGTACTTCCCTGTGCATTGAGAGCCATTGGTTGGCAAGCTAATTGGTATCCTTTAAAGCTCCCTGTCTTTACCAAAACAGAAAATCAAAAGCAATAATGAATCGCTGAAGGATTTATAAAATGTAGGGCAGTAAAAAACATCAAAGAGGGGGTAGAAATGGCCTCTGTCACACCTGTCTTTATTTAACCTTTTCGACCTGTGAAGAAGAAAAATGAGTTTTAAAAAATAATAAAGGATTATTTAACCTTAAATAGGTGATGGCCATCTATATTTTTTAAATTATTTTTATTGCAACAAATTAACATGGTCCCTGACACCCATTAGGCAGCTATTGATTTGTTAAAAGTTATGTTGTTTTTTTTTCTATCCTAATAATCAGAAGAACAGAGGAAGTATGATGCTTTCCTCCCACAGGTCAAACAGTAAATCTTCCTGGTCTACTTAAAGTGATACAACACTCTGCTTCTTGGTCATAACTTAGTCTGCAGAGACTTTAATTATCTCACCACACCTTACTTGCTGATAAGTACCTATTGATCGGGAAGTAGCAGTTGATGGATGCCAGCATATGAGAATGATATCCTGAAACAGTACAGGCATCGGATAATTCCTGGCATCTATAGATCTAGATATGTTAGGATACCCCATCCAGAAGTAAAAACGAGTTGCTTCAATTTACTTTCTCTGCCTCTGAGAACAAGGGATAATTGCTGGCAAGCCTTTTTGAATTCTGGAGGGAATCAATAGTATATTTAATTATATTGCTCTGACACATTTACTAAGTGGCCTATCAGACTTCTAGTTTCAAGTTGAAACTGAGAGCGAGGAAAGGTTGTTGCCTTTGAATATAATAGTGCTTAAAATGCCTGTATGATCAGAATGATTAATGAAGCCCATCATGGTCCTAGATAGGCAAGTCAGAGCAGAGGCTGCTGAGGTTCTCTTTGAAGTGACCATAAATAATTCTTAGCCTGTTATTGTGCCATGGTAAATACTGAACGCCCGATGATGGAATAAGTGACTCAAATTCCTGAACTCCCCATAAACTTGGTGTTATTGATCCAAAAGCCATAAAGCAAGCCAGACCCAGAAGAACTTTGTTACAATTTGAAGTTGTATATTCAAGACTCAGCTGGAGTAGGTTTTAATTTACCTGTGTGCTTACTCCTGCCATCTCTCTCTGAACTCACATTTATAGTCTCATTAGGATCTCCCGATAGCAGTTAACTGAGAAAAAACATTTTGCCCCAGAAATAAAGTGCTACAGTTGTAAGGGAAAGCTGGTAAGAGAGCAGGAAAAGAAAATTTGGGCAATAAGCAAATCTTCAAGAGTGACGTATTGTTTTCTCTTGAATTAGAGGATACTGGAAGTAAAATATCGATGATTCATGAACAGTGTTTAATTTTTTGTTCTGATAATGAGGAATGTGAAAAGAACAAGACTGGGGAATTGATGATGTGGAAATTTGTGCAAGAAGGACGTGGACAGACTTCACTGACTGGGTCTAGAAAGTAACTCTACTTATGGCTGACATTTGTACGCTGTAGAGGAGGCTCCCAACAATTGGAGGAACAATGTGTCCTGTTTGGGGGCTGTCTGTGAGCTACTTCCCACATTCTTCCCAGTCATTGCTCATTAGGTTTGTAAAATGTGATCACTGTGTCAGGGACCAAGGTTATGCATGGTGTCAAGAGCATGGACTTCTCACAAGAAGGCATGGGTGATACTGCCAATGCAAAATGTCTCATCTGCAAATCGCGGAGAGCTATGTTTATGATGCCATATCTTGGGGGAGTCAGTCAGCCACATAGTATCAGAATGAGTTTATCAACTATCTATCTTAAAAAAAAAAAAAAAAAGATTTATTTTATTGCCTTGAGAGGTTAGAGGGAGAGAGAGAGAAGGGGGCAGGACCTAGAGCAGTCTCCATAGTTGTACATCATTAGTTTTGACATGGTTTCATTAAACACAAGTGGATGTGGGGCCTCGCAGGTTGGGAACTAAACTGGGAGCCTCCTGAACGGGAGGTGAGAACCTTCACTGCTTGGCCATCCCACGGTTACCCGTAGCACTGCAGTGCAGCATATGGGTTTGCAGGGCCAGGGCCAGGAAATAAAACCCACAATTTGCAATCATGAGGCAAGTCCTCAATTGCTGAGCTATCCCAGCACTCCCTCAGATATCTTTCTAAAGGAAGAGTTCAGTAATTCTTCCTGACCATAACAAATTCTTTATTATTTTAGAAATAATTATACCATTTCTGTCCACCAAGCTATTATAAACATGCCTTCAGTTCTATTCTAAAATACTTTACTTACAATCAGGTTTTCACGTATACTATTTATTCTTATCAAAAATTTTTATTTTACCTCAACAGAAATAAGGCAACTGGCCTCAAACAGGGTATACACGAAGCTCCTGCTCTCAGAGAATGGGAGAGCATACTACTAATGTGTCTAGTTTCAAATAGACAGGGAAAATCACTGGTACCTTTGGGGTTTTGTATTTTGTGATGTTATTTTCTGTGGTCAGAGTCTCTGTATTCTGATACTAAGGGAAGTACTTAATAGCACTTCTTCTCAAGGTTGTGTAATTTTTATAATTACATAGTTATATATATATATTCTCATATAAAATGTAAATCTTATAAAACAATACATAATGAAATACAAAAGTTTACTTTTCAACTCTTCGACTTTTGTACCATATTAATAATTTGGCATCCAAGGGTATCATGTTTCCACAGGGATTTAATCTAAAAAAATAAAAATTTCCATCAGGCAATTTGGGGAACCTCATGACACCAGAACAACCAAAAAGATGGCATTATTTTGTTTCTTTGGTCCCTGATCCTCTAAATCACGTTTAATGTTCTTGACACAACAAAATTGGAAGAGGGCATAGATCAGTGGCTCGTCTTGAGTGCGTCTTAGTCCTGCCATGTGTGTTGGTTAGATTATAAATATCCAAAATGGCATGACAACCAAGAGACTTAAACTATCAAGAAGGAAAATTTCAGTAACTACCCTTCCATCTTTTAATAAAGAACATTAGCAAGGTAAGTGCTCAGAAAGAGTAAAACAAACACAGAATGTGTAGTGGGAAATAAATAATATGAATGCCAATCAGGCCTTCAGAATTCTTAAAGGAGTGAGGATATCAGTAGTTGTCTGTGTTTTTCTCTTCCCTCTTATTTATAAGCATATATTTTATACAACAAGTGTGTGTGTGTGTGTGTGTGTGTGTGTGTGTGTGTGTGTGTATGATAGGTGAATATATGTGTAGACTGTTGAGACTAATGGAGTTTGTTAGAGTGACACACAATTTCTGAGACTAGATCATAAAATGCTATGGAGCATCTTTCTTGACCACTACGACATTCATGTCTTGAATCTTGAACAGCTGCTCTGTGAGGAAGTCCACATGGTCTGGGCACTTTATGAGGTTTTAACTACAACAGAGACCCCAAATACCTGCCGTGTGAGGGAGCCATCCTGGATATTCAGCCCAGTTGAATATTCAGATGACTGCAGCCCCAACCAATAGCTGTCTGCAAGTGCATAGAGACCCAGAAGAGAACTATGAAGAAAGTAGAATGGTGTGTGAATCTGCTGGACCTTAAAATGATTTCTCTACCACATAACTGGAACAGGATCTTTAATGGTGCTGAGTAACGAAACCAGGGGCTTGGGGGGGTGGGGGTGGGGGTGGAGGGACTTGATGATAGACTTGACACATTTTTCAATGCCCACTGCAATGCCCTTTAAGCAAGTAGAGTCTGGACTCGTTACATTTGCTGTTAAATTACCTTGCAGCTAGGGCACCAGACACAATTTTGGTTCCTGTAATTAGTTTCACTCATGATGGCCTTATTTAAGAGCTGAGTAATACAATATTAATAACAGTAGTATGTTCTACACTGCTGATTATGGTAATGTCTTCCTAATTTTCCAGAAGACTTTTCAATCTGGTTGTTTTGGGTTTGTCACAGAAAGGGATTCATTCTCTAGTTTGAAGCATTATTAGATTCCTGATGTGGAGGTTCCTGACAATGGCTCTTATGGTGATCCATTTCTATAATCTGGGAAGCTAAGCCAATAGTTTCTTCTCTCCCAATGATTTCTAATGTCACCTCTATCACGAAACAAATCCCTTTCTACTTAATCTAGCTTGTTTGGATTCTGCTACCTACAAATAAGTAGCCTTTACTTTGACCTCTTCATCGGCATCTCTTGAAAGATAAAATAAAAAGGAAGTAAATTATCTAGACTATGCAGCCCAAGAAATATTAATTTTATTTTTCCCATTACTTTACTGTCTTGAAGATATTAATTTCCAATTATATTTTGATTATTGAACAAATTCATATTTTAACATTTCCCCTATGGAAAAAAAATAGAATTTACATTAGGTATTTTATAAGACAAAAGGAGAGTCATAATGCACTAGTTTTGTAAAAGTTCTACTCTTTACAAAGTATAATTTATTAGAGTAGGACTTATGAATAAATATGCCTATTTCCTGCACTTCTAATGTTCTAATAATGCTGGTAACTATAGATTAGAATCAAAAGAAGTTGCTTTTTCTGTTTAATAAGAATGTCATAACCTCTTTTCATCTTTTATTACTAAAGTTTATCTTTCATAATCATGTTCAATCTTATGGGTACAGGATAAAAAGATTTGAAGTAGCTAGCACAGAAAAAAGTTCATTATGAGAGGGAACTGATTGTCAATATTGGAAAAATAATCTAACAATAGATTATCATCTTGCATTTTAATTTAACTTGGCTAAGTAGACAAACAGGTCTAAGGATCTGCAAATACCTTTAATATTTGAGGAAGAAAAAGAATTTGAAGCTAAAATCACATTGGCTTTTTGAAACTGTACACATCCTCTGTCTATTAAAAATTTAATCATAAAAATCTCTTTTATAATGGAAATTTACTTCTAACTACCCAAAAGAAAGACTAGTGTTGCTCAATCTACTGTGAGAATCAACTCTGTCTTTCAAAAATTCTAAATTTTCCCTTTGACTTTTGAGTGCATAATAAATATCATGAAGTCATTGCAGTTTTCTCTTATTATACACATAGTATAAAAAATAAATATACTTAAAACTACTAAAACATTCATATTTTTGTTTTCATCATAGTTTGAAATGTTAGTCTCAGATTTGTGATATGATTATTAATTATGCTTTTTTAAAAATTATTCATTAGGTCTAATTTTATAATCACATTTTCATTGTAAAAGAATAATTTTTCCTGTTTTAATGAGGCTTATTGAATCTAATCATATTTTGTATTTAACAAATCTGCTTCTCCTAAAAAGAAGTAACATTTCCCAGCTTTCTTTTCATTCACAATACATGTATGATCACATTGGTAGTGCCTCTGTGTAAAAACTCATATCCATCAGTATTGTGGAACTAAGAGAAAGAAGACAGAGGTTGATATAAGAAGAAAGTCACTACTGGAAGGAGGAGGAAGATATTTTGCATGAAAGTTAATGTTGTATCAAAATATTTTATGTGAATAACCCAAAGTAGAAAATGTTATCTTTTTACTCCAAAAAAATACCAATACCTTCAATATTGTTCAAAGATTTTTGCTGAGAGATGGTTGGCGTTTTGGAAAGGCGCACCAAGTAATAGTCTGAATGTTTTTTTCAGGTATGAGTTTTGCCATCACATTAAAAACATTTGCAGCCCTGATGATGTTCTATAAATTTGTAGATGCTGTCAAGTTGGCAATAGAAATGGCAAAGGAAGAGAAGCAACTGTGAGTGAGGGGGAAACACGCATGTAATGAGCCATCAAGGACAAATTATACTTACTACATTTCACTGAATATGTTGCTTGTATCACTGTATTTCAAAAAATGTAAAATGTGACTAGTCTTAACCAATTTAATATGCATTAATAGTTATTTAGATGTATTCTTTTTCTGAGAAGAGGCATCAAAATAAATCTTACATATATACAAAATTATCATAGTCATCAATTTACTTATACTAAGTAGGGCTTTCAATCTTGTCTTTGCTATTGTTGAGCAGGAAATACATATAATAAGAAAACCCTAGAGGCAATTCCATTAAAGTGGGACTAAAATAACAATGCACTCTATAATAGTTTTAAAATATGTCAGCAAATTATTTGACAGACCTTCCATTAAAAACTAGAGTCTTATATCTCTCCCCTTGAATATATGCCAGCTTTAGTGACACATTTGATGAATCAAAGGGGGCAGAAATGACATTGCTTAACATCTGAAACAACATAATAGAAAGTGATATACCTTTTACCTGTCTCTCTTCTCTCTGTTGTGATGGTTTTTACTTGGAAACCTGATAGCTAGCAGAGTATATGGAAGCCAAGCGGTCACATGGAGTGGTGGTGACATGTAAGCCTTCTGCCCCCAGTCCCAGCTGTTGTGAAATATGACAGCTTCAACTAGCAGAGATGTGAGTGTGAGCTTCTGGATCGTTCCAGCCTCCAGGCTCCAGGCTGTCTCAGCTGACACTAAGTGAAACAGTAGGATCCTACTGAGTCCGACTCGAATTCTAGATCTGTGATGTTGGTTTGCCCTGCTAGGTTTTGGTTATGTAGCAATGCATAACTAAACACAAGCTATGAATAGTATTATTCAATAATGTACAGGACGTTTGTTACCATCTTATTCATGCATAAGTTTATTCACGTGACACACATTTATTGCATACTTGCCATATGTCAAGTACAGTTTTAGACATGGAAGAGGGTACATCAGTGAGCATAAAAAAATTTAAAAAATAAAACATCTCTCTCTAAGCTTAGACTTAGAGAAGGGGAAAGATACAACATCCAGCGGCAATAAGTGTTATAATATAAAAAAAAAAAAGATGAGTAGAGAGATGGTAAACAGGACGATGTTGTTTTAGATCGGGTGTTGAAAGAAATCGTCTCTAAGGTTGTGACATCAATACATGGAGGAAAAAGATACAAAAACAAAGGGAACAGAGACTATTTAAGAATAAGGAAGAATATCAGAGAGGCTGGAGCTGAGTAAGAAAAATGGAGAAAAGGTCATGGCCAGATAATGGAGGGATTTGTTGACTATCTCAGAGGATGGCTTATATCCAAATTAATGCATAACTTTGGACTTCTTTTAAATATAATGGGAAACCCTTACAAGGTTGAGAAAGCAATTGAAATAATACATAATAAGACCTAATAGATGGGTGGTCAAGAAATTTGCAGAAAGAAAGGGAAGAAGCATAAAAATAACTATTATTTTTCCTTTTCTTTTTTTTTTCTTTTATTGTTTTTGACAGAGAGAGAGAGAGATACAGAGACAGAGAGAGAACTGAATGGGGGGAACACCTCAGTTCAGCATATGGGTCCGCACGGGCCAGGGCGGGATTTGATCTTTGGTCCCCGGCGCTGCAAAGTGAGCGCTCAACCCACGGAGCCATCCTGGCTTCCCCTATTTTTCCTTTTTAATATATTCACCCTTAAACCTAATACACTTTTCCAAATCTTGCAGTAAGTTTACTTAGACCCTTCAAAAAAAACGTTTTTTTTTTTATCTCAAATTGCAGCTTTAACCTCTTTGTTATCTATACATTTATTCCCTTGAAGTTATTTTTCGTATTTGAGAACAAATAGTAATCAGGCAGACCCAGGACTGGATGGTAGGGAGGGTGGGGTCATGTTTGGAAGCCACAGTCGTGAGGCGTAGCCAACACTACACTGCTCTTGTGCACGGGCACGATGTACTACAATATAGTATACTAGTTAATAGTTTTCAAACTTAGTTACCTGTTAGAATCACCTAAAGCACCAGTATCCAACCTTTTGGCTTCCCTGGGCCACGCTGGGAGAAGAACCGTGTTGGGCCACACATAAAATACACTAACAATAGCTGATGTGCTAAAAAAAAAATCTCATCGTGTTTTCAGTATTTGTGTTGGGCCTCATCCAAAGACGTCCTGGACCACAGGTTGGACCTGCCTGATCTAAAGAGTTAAAAAGAAAAAAAGAAAACACTGGTGTCTAGATTTCACTCATGAAAATTCTATAGCTCTGATATTTGTAAGCTTAAAGGACGCTTGAGTGATTATAATGCATCTTCAAATTTGAGAACAGCTATAGTAAGTTATATGATGGGTTTATTCATGCTTACCTTAACAGTTATTTAATATTGCAATATTTTTAAATAAGAAAAATACAACATAATGTTTTCTACCTTTAAGAAGATTTTTTTTAATTAAAATCTGATGGTAAATACTGGGTAATCATTTTCAATGGTGTCCTAATGACAATGAGTCAGAAGTGTATTATCAAATTAATGGTTCTGAGATTTACTCAAGTATTCTTCAAAGAAAATGATCCCTTAAGGGAGAAATATAAAATAATAACAAAATAGAAACAAAAGTATTACATTTAAGAATAAATCAAGCTATTATATTAACTTTATATAAAAAAATAACAACAGTGACATTTTTACTTAATAATGAAATGGTGTAGAACTTAAGAAAATAAAACTTAATGACTAAAATTTTGACATAACACCTTTAGTGTTTAATCTCCAGATTATCTCTGAAAGTGAAAAATAAATGAGAAAGAATCAGTGATAACTCAGTGAAAATGCATCCATGTAGATTACACATCATAAGAGAATCTGATCATACCTGGCAACTTTTTCAGCCATATCCATTCTGTACCGGTATTATTCAAATTTAAGAGTAATTACATTGTATCTCTTTTGGAGACATCATTTCTATCTTTCTCCCATGGTTGTAGATGTTTGAGAAGAGACCCAGGCTAAGGAGATGGTGGTGTTGGGGCAGTCTCTCACCCAAAGCTGAAGAGAATTCCAAAATCAATGGAGCAAGTTCTGAGGGTTCATCAGAAAGCCAAATGTGACAAGACCTAAATGTTTGCAAAAATTCTGATCCAGATACAAACGTGTTTAGGTAGAAATCAGTTTTCTCGGGCAATGAAAACAAGCCTCTAGTGTGTGAAGGGGCAGGGGATATTTGACCAATGTAGTTGACTAAACTGAGGTGGAAAATAAGCCCTATAATTTCACACACACTATAATATTAAATTAAAATAACAATACTAAAGCTTGAGAACACAGTATGAAAATTCTCAGACATCAGAAAACACACACACACACATATAGCTGGGATTATAAGTAAAGTAAAAGTCCTATAGTTATCTGACATGCTGGTTTTAAAAAGTCACCAAGATGCTCAATTCTCATAGGTTTATTTTTCTATATTTATGTAACGTCTCAATATGTCATTTTAAAACATAACTCTTAACAGGGGAGAAGACGTCCATGGGGGCATCAGTTGCCTATACAAACATAAATTGGCATTTTAAAGCATTCACAGGAAAAGCAAGTGAGGGCTCTTTTATGAGTGGAATAGTATTGCAACTATCTTCTTACATGTAAGGGGAAAATGAAGGGTTCTTCTCTCCTAGAAATAGCGACTCTGATGATTATGCCCACCAATGTAGAGTAGAGATTTGCCAAGTACATCAGTTAACTGTATAGAATTATGAGTGGATAAGAAATGAAAAATCTAAGTTGGCATTATTTACACGTACAGATCCAAATTTTCACTGCCAAAAAAGAAAATCAATAGAAACCCAAGAAGAAATTAGTATTAAAAACCAGCCTTGAGTCAGTAAACCCTTAGAATCAGTGCAGAAGCAAGTGGGAAGCTGTAACATAACAGTTGGTACAACTCATGGCATTCTGGGTTCCCAAAGAAAAGTAACTGGTCCTAAAGATAAAATAAAACATACAAATAGCACAGGGAAGGAAAATACCATGAAATATAATGAGCAGTCAGAAAAAAAGGAAATATTACATGGTAAGGCTACAGCATAGAATTCAAGTTTCTTTAAAGTAAGTAAGTTTATATTATTCAAAGAAATAAAAGAATAGAAACAAGGAGAAAATGAGCTTTTCTAAAAGAGAATGTGTAGTGATAGAAGTATCTTTACAAGCTTACAAATAAAAATTGTAGTTATTGAAATTAATAATAAATGTCATACAATAGGCAAGAGAGATCAGAAGAGAAAATTCATAAATAGGAAAACAAATTTGAAGGAAACCATTTGTAATAGAGCATAGAGAGCTTATCTAGGTGGGCTGAATATAAAAAGAAAATAAGGAAACATGAAAGCTAACTTGAGGATATTCAACTTATGCCTCTTAAAAGGAGAAATCAAATAAATTGGGAGAATCAATGTTTAAAAGAATAGCAAGTAAGGATTACTCAGAATTGAAGAAAAACATGGGCTCTCAAATTGGATGAAGAAAGAGTCCTCAGTAGAATTCGTATGTCCAAACATAGGTATAGACATAGGTATAGAGATAGGCTGTTCAGAAAGTATACAGCCATGTAATATAAAAAATAAGAGGCATTAATGGCTGAATTTTTTTCCGGGAAAATGCGCACGCCCACACACACACACACGTATATATTTTATCACATACTAGTCATACCTGTAAAAAAAAATCAAGGATAAAAAGCTTTAAAATAACAGGGATGACGCATAAACTCTTTGAAAAGAAATAAGTAACAGAATTTTTATCAGCAGTAATAGATGCAGTAGTGAGTGGAATAATAGCTTTAAGTGATTAGAAAAAAAGATATTTCCCAGACCAGATAGTCACATGTAATCATCATAAAGATTGATAATAAAATAAAGCTGTTTTTATATATTATACTCTATATGAACTTACTACCTCTAGATCATCACTAATAGAAAAACACATGTAATTGACAATGAAACGGAGCTCAGAAGGCACCGAAGCAAGAAGCAATTGTGAGAAGTAATGATTAGTATAATATGCTGGTTAATCAGTAGATATTGACTTGTAACATTATATTTACCTATGAGAGATAGAATAAAATTTCAGAAAACTATATTATACATGTCATAATTGAATATATTTAGAGGTAAAATATATTGTTTTAACTTAACTGCCTTAATTAGAAGGAAGGAAGAAAGAGATTATAATTAACTTCAAATTCTCTTAGAAAAACAGACATGTAGTTGAATTGGCTCCCTTTTTAAAGTTCCATTACCATATAACTTTGCAGCTAAGGTTCTGATAGAAAGTAGCTTGGACCAAAAAAAGTTGGGATAAAATGACATGGTACAAAAGCTGTAAATAGGACAGTGGTTTTGAAATCAAACATGAGGAATAACTGTCAATCATATATATGTTGATATTTGTGGAACATCATAGTTATAACTGTATTAACCCATCTCCTCTAATCCTTAGCCTTCCATAACTAGTGTAAAATTATAAATCTCTATCCCTCTTCTGGATTTAGAAAACAAAATATATATTTGTATTCCATAAAGCAATTACAATCTATACAGCATTCACGTTGAAGTTGTGAAGAACAAACGGAAAAATAAAAGCTTTTTTTTCTTGCAATCTTTTTTTTACCAAAAATATTTTAACGTTAACTTAACTTCTGGACGTAGGGTAGAGTTTCAGTAAACACAATAGCAATGAAGCTTCTGTTGCCTATGAAAAGATGACAGCCTTCAGCTGTAGGAGGCAGACAGAAGATCCGTGGCTGTGGAAACAGTACTTCAAAAAGAAAGGTGCCAAAACAGAAATGAACATGCAAGACAAACAGTATTTGAAAATTTTTCACATAAGAAGCCCCAAACATTAAAAAAGAAAGAGAAAGAGAGAGAGAGAAAGAAACTCCTTATGTTTTCTGAGCTTCCATTAATGCCAACAAACAATGAAAAAGAAAAAACTTTCTTCACCATCCTTGAGTTTAATTCGTGTAAAACCTATGCTTGAGTAGTTTCTCTATTAAGTCCCCTGCACAATTCTACTAACAGGAATGCCAAGAAACTGTTTCTATTACGACCTTTAACAACTATCACCTAGTGTTTGTAGTTAATTATTTATAGCAATGAAAGTTGGGATTCCCAAAGAAAGAAAACATTTATTTGTGAGCTGGGGGGCATGCAGACATTAACCTTTAACTATATTCCATCTAATCTAGTCCCCTTTTCGGCAGTGACAGAACTTATTATGGAAAGTTCAAGACCTTGTGCTTAAATCTTGTACATTAAAAAGTTCTGTGCTGTGACACATTCTTCCAAAACTTATGCTACTTTCTGGGAATATTCTGAATATTTTAAAATCTACTGCCATACCTTTATCTTCTCATCTATTCATTAACACAAATACTATTATGGTGCTTTATTGTCCACACAAATAAAAAAAAAAAATACATGATTTCAGGAAAGAGTGAAAAAGTTTCCTACAGAAATGACTTGAAAGGTGTCCTCATCTTGGATACCAATTTTACTTGGAAGCTCAAGTAAAAGTAGGTGTGGATTCTGCCCAAAAGACAGGAGCCCCTGAGAATGAGGGAAGAGGCTCTATCTTTATGTAAAAGAAGTAGACACTGGAATGATTTAGAAATATCACGTTGTAAATGGCATAATATGAGTATATTTACACAGTGTATGAATTTGGTTAAATGAGATTTTACCATGGGGCAAAAATACCGGTAAGTAGTGAACATATTCACAGTCAGTATGAAGGGAAGATAAAGAAAAAAGAAAAGAAAAAGCAGTTAGTAGGGTACACTAGAAAAAAGGAGGAGGTAAGAAAATTTCAAATATTGAACAAATAAAAGAAGACATAAAAAACTAGTTAAAATTGTACACATAAAACCTATATGGTTTTACAAACCAATGTCACTCCAATATATTTAATAAAAATTAAAAAAAAATAAAATGATCCTTAGGCCCTGGGGCTGCAGGATGGGCACTCGACCTGCTGAGCCATCCCAGCAATCCCGACCCCAACTTTTCTAACCCAACATTAAGGAATCAGTACACATGTTACTCCCATGTATAAGATGACCCTCAATTTTTGGTTTAGCAATTTTAGACAAAAGTATTTTCTTACACATGGAAAAATACGGTATATGTAAAAATAAAACTGGTTAACATTTAAAAAAATAAAATAAAAAAATAAATAAATAAATAAAATGAATCGAGGGAGTTAAATGAAGTAAAATTAACAGAAAAAAAAATGGGATAAAAGATTATAAACTCAGTTACTTACAACAAAATGCTCACAGAAGGATTCATAAATTAAAAAAATCCCAAGTACTGTATTGAGCTATTCCACAGAAATTTAATAACTTGTTGTTAATCTTGCAAACATTTGTCTGGTACTGTGTTTAAGGTCTAATTTTTAATATTCTTTTCATTTTATCATTTTAGCTGTGGCCTTTGGTACTTGACATCTATGAGTAAAATTAAATTACAACTCTACATTTCTGAAAGTTCCATATATGTATTGGTTATTACACTGTTTCTTTGTCTTTGAAATGCTATATCTGCTTGTCTGAAGCAGAATTAATTCAGTCTGCATCCAATGATTCACTGTGGATATGAAGATTTCCAAAAGTGACTTATTCAGAATTTCATGGATTTGAATTGCTACTAAAATACACATCTATTTTTAAAGGTAATAAAAGGATATGTTAAGAATTTCTAAATGTACAGAACTATTTGCAAGTATATCTATACACAAAATTAAATAAAAAATATATGATAAACAATAATGCACCAGATCATGAATAAGGACAATTAGTAAATTGATTTACATTACATACTCTGTCTTACTAGCTTAGTGGCAAGTTACTTATATGGTCTGGCCCTAGTTTTCTCACCTATAAAACGGGAATAATATTGTTGAAGATTATTATTTGCAACATTTTTAGATAATATCTGGCACATAAGAAACCACTAAACAAATCAATAGAAAATTGCCACCATTTTGAAAAGCTTTATTGTTTTTAACTGTAATATTCTATAGTAAATAATATATAATGTTATATAAATAATCTTTATATATTTACATATGCAATTAATAGTTGAACTAGACAGTTTATTAGGTTCCCCAGTACATTCATAGTTAATGGCCTTTACCATTCCAATTATTATAATTTTCTGCTATTTTTTCTTTCAAATTCCAATAATTCTATCACATTTATTTCAATCAATATTTCATAATGCACTCTGAGTTATGCCTTCTACTTGCTTTTAAACACACTGGAAATATACTTAACACATTGCATTATAGTTTCTATATTTATTAGTCAATTTGTGTTTACCTATATATCTAAAATTCTCATGTTCAATAAATAGTCTCTTCACATATTATACATTCTGAAGCTACCAAAAATGAGTAATACATAATATTTACACTTCTACTGCCTACAACTTAAATGTGGAGCCCACAGCATAAATATACATTGTATTGAGGAAAAATAGATGCTGTAACCGTATTTCATCGTAGCTAGCTTCCAGTGTGTGGCCCAGGGGGATGATTATCCAGGGTAAACGAGTGAATCTCTACAGCTATTTACTTCCCAGCGCACGGAGTGGATCTGCTATTGAAGATGGATCGCAGGTCAAGCCTGGCTATTCAGAACACTTGTGACCTTCAGTTTGGGTCAAACATTTAAACCAGAATTTGTTTACCCCATGGCGTCCCTCATACACATGGACCCTGTTTACTAGAGGTCACACACGCCACTGGCTATACCCCAATTTCTATTGCTCTGGAACCCCACACACTCAATTGACACAACAGTTCAGGAAATAAAATTAATTTAGCTACCTCTGATGAACTTTCTTTCTTCTATTTTTTATTATATCAGTCCCATTTACCTACAACTCTGTAATACTCTTTTTAAATTTATTTATTTATTTATTTTTGAGAGAGAGAGAGAGAGAGAGAGAGAGAGAGATACAGAGACAGAGAGAGAACTAAACTGGGGGAGCTCCCAGTTCAGCATATGGGTCTGCACGGGCCGGGGCCGGGATTCGATCCCGGGTCCCCAGCGCTGCAAAGTCAGCGCTTAACCCACTGAGCCATCCCGGCTTCCCCTGTAATACTCTTTTTAAATAGATCTTTTACTTTATTTTCTGAAATTGTGGGTTCTGAATGATTACATAGACTTCAGCACTCACTAACAGGATGCATCTGGAATTTTGTACAACTCTTCTCGGGAGGATGTCACCCTACGTGTGGGACATCAGACAAAACTCCTCCACTCCCAAAGTGAAAGCTTGGTACACCTGGTGGCCTCAAATCATCTCGACCATACGCTCAAATCTGGGAGAAATCTTCAACAATCTTTGGATGGCACTTAAACTCCCTCCAAAAAGGAGGTTACTCTAAACTTCTTAAGAGATTGTCTTCTTCAACGTCCTATGCTTTAAACTCACGCATCTTGACTAGAATTTACTGTTTACACTCTAACCACCTTCAATATTTCACACCCTGCTTTTCACATACATGTTCTGTAGATGTTGTTGTGCTGGAAATAATTCTTATTCCTAAATTTTACCAGATAGCAAGTTACTTTTTGGATTCAGCCTTAAAAAAAAAAAAAGAGGTGCTTCAATTGTGCTTCACACAAAAGTGAAAGGATTGAACTCTATTACCTCTGTCCCACGGCTCCTGTCTCCCGTGGGGTTGTTATTTCAAACAAAAGTCTCTCATTATAATGAATTCGTACAGTGTGGCTGTCCCTGACTGAGAAGCTGCCAACGAAGGGTAAATAGCTAAAGCTCTTTATTAAGAAAAGCTCATTGCTGTCCAGGAAAGCATTGGGGCAGGGACATCGCTGGGCAGCAGAGGCAGCCCTGCCCTCTATTTGTCCCAAGCTGTGCTGGCTTTGACTCGTGGCTGCCCGCTGGGGGCACAGGCTCACCACACCACTTCTGAGCAGACGGGGAACTGATTATCCCTCCACAAACAAGCGTGTAGCAGTCAGTGTCTGATTAATGTCACATACACCTGCCTGGCCTGCGCTAGGAAGGGGGAAGTAGTTAACAAATCATTTAAACGATCCCTGTTAATGAATTCAGATTGTATGCACTCATAATTACCAATATTATGGAAGTTATCATTTTTGCCATTTCCCTAAAATGTATCAAGTTGCTGTGATACTTGAAAAATGCACACATATATGAAATTATTGCTAAATGTGGTTTTCCTTTCCATAATACATCAGTTGCCCACATGGAAACATCTAAACCAATGTATTAACTTTTAATTTTTACCTAATATAATATAAAAATGACATTTATAATAAAACACCAATAAAAGCTGTGCAAGCAGAGAAGTAGGCCAACAAATGTGACTTGCTTTACTAATGAGATCAGTCTTTTATACATTTGCCAGTTTAATTATCCTAAGCTAAGTTTTTATTAAAAGGACAAGTAGAAAAAATGGGAGACTATCCAAAAAAACATTCTATTTATTTTATGTTCTTAAGATTTTAGCAAATGCTATGTTCATATGTACCAAGTTTTTTGATTTAGAAATCTATCTGTGATAATGGTATACTTATAAAAAGGTCCACAGTTACATATGTTCACAAACCAAGACCGACTCCTAACTTAGGAAATCCTTAAGTTGAAATGCTGATTATCTATGTGAGAGCCCTTTATTCTCAACAATTATGGGTCAATTTTACATTAGTATTCTTTTATTACCTCTACGTGACATATTTTTTCTTTTGTCTCTTCATAATTACTGTTAACAGTATTTGATAACTATATTTACAATGAATAGCATAAGTCTTAGCTCAAAATATGTCTCTTTGTCATCAACAAAAGTAAATATAATTCTTAGGCTAAGCCAGGTAAGTACTGCCCTGCTATCAGAGCAAAGCTAAGAGGCAGTGACCTACTTTCTTTTCACATTTTGCCTACCAGCAGTATTAAATCAAATGGAACAACATTAAAACCATCACAAAAGGCAGACAATAGTTTCCCTCTGATTGCCTGCCTCAGTCTGGTAGCAGTGTGAAAGTTACAAAAGTCATTTGTATCAACTCATTACCATGTCACCTCATTTCATGCCCCTGCTGGATAAGTGGCAATAAGCCCTGTATTACTGTATCCCAGATTGTCACCATTAGAACAAATCCTAATAGCACCCAGCTGTCGAAGATTACCTAAACAGTTATTGAGATTTAGGAGGGGTAGGTTGTTACTGATTTAGGACATATTCTTTAGAATGTTCTATCATTTATTCTAGAATGTAGAAATAAAGCTAATTTTGTGAAGACTATATTCATGAATTATTTTCTTCATGTTGGATACTATCATTCGCCCAACAGAGGGTTCTTCTGGCACTGTAATTCAAGGTAATGATGTTGTTGCATCTTCTGGAGGCGCTGAAAATGCAGTTTGGTGCCACAACCACTGCCAAAAACCTTGTGTGAATTCTTAGAACATTACAGTCACCAAAGAACTGAGCAGTGGAATGAATAGCTTTGATGTATTAAAACTTTTCTTTTTTCTTTCAGTCTGACAATAGACAAAGAATTAGTTCTGTGAAACTGTAAAGAAGCCACTTCAGAAAGGCATTTGTGGTCTGAGAGACAAATGAGATAGAAACTTTACAGAAGTGCATTTCTGTAGGACCTTCATGACACATCTAAGAGCCGATCTTCCATAACAAGACGTTCAGCCCTCTCTGAAATCTGCCCATTGTGCAGAGTTCACGGCAAACAATTATCCTTTTAAGACGTGTTTCTACAGCAAAACTCCCATTTCACTGTGTTAATGGTGAAAGATTGTATAATTTATCCTCTTTTCTACATGTAGAGGTTTTATAACCATTTATTAAGTTGGTGAGAGAAAACTAAAGAAAATAAACTACATAGATAATTAAACATGTCTTCAGGTTTACTTTCCACTAAGTCACAATTTATCTAATACATAGCGGACAAATGGTCTCTATGCTTATGTAGCACATGGAACAATACAAACAAGTGGGCCATTAGATTACCTGTAATTTGTACTATGGCCTTCTGTTAGGAGCACTCATATGTTGGCTGTTATGGTCAAGTAGGACCTGCCCTACTCAGTCAGGTGTTTAACAATGATTAGGATTATATTTTCTTTCTTTCTTTCTTTCTTTCTTTCTTTCTTTCTTTCTTTTTTAATGTATTCTATTGTTTTTGACAAGAGAGAGAGACAAAGAGAGAAGGGGGGTGGGAGGTGGGGGTAGAGCAGTCTCCATAGTTATACATCATCAGTTTTTGATATAGTTTTATTCCACACAGGTGGGCAGGGGGCCGTGCAGGGCAGGAACTGGGCAGGGGCCTCCTGCATGGGAAGCACACCCCCATGAGCTGAGGGCTGAACTGGGGACCTCCCACATGGGACGCTCAACCCAGAAAAAACTGAACTGAGGGCCACACCCCAGTTCAGCGTATAGGTCCAAGTAAGCTGGGGCCAGGATTCGATCCTCAGACCCCTGAGCGGCAAAACAAGCACTTAACCACTAAGCCATCCTGGCATCCCCTACATTTTTTTTTCTTAATGAATAAAAATTCTAAGAAGCAGAGAAAGAGAGAGAGAGGGAGAGAGAGAAAAAATTCAGCTACATGTACTTGTTTGGGTAATAGTAGTAGTAGTAGTAGTAGTGGTGGTGTGATTGCGTTTGTATACAGAAAGGAAGGGACTGAGAATGATTTTGCAATCTGCTGAATAAGTTAATAACTGTGAGAGGTCCTGGCCTTTTTGAAATTTCCTCTAATGAATTCCCTCTGCTTTCATGGTGATAGAATCACTTGATCATTTTTCACATCTATATATCTTACCTCACAGAGGCTGTGATGATTACATTATACAGGAAAACTTCAATGAAATAAGCTCACATAAGAATATGATATATAAGCTGTTTACAGATTTGCCTTTTGAATGGAAGAAATCCTTCATTTAATTATAGGTAATTTCTAATTATATTACTTCTCATTTCTAGCTGCACTTGCATATTTGTAAATCAACCTGCCTTTAATTTATTGTAATATTCACTTGTACGAAATACTCAGTTTGGCTCTTTGAGTGTTTGCTTTTCAGGGAACTGACTGCATCTCTAGCATTAGAATGACTGATGACGTTATACTGACATATGCATCTATGTTTTTTATAACAAATAAGAGTCAAGCTGGTAAAGTGTATGCGTCAATTCTGGAGTAAAGGCAGATCATTTTGAACAGGTACATTTTAGTAATCAGACAAATTGGAGACCTATGACACTGAGAATGTTTTCAGAAAAATAGACATTTAGAGGAGAATACGACTGTCTACTCAATCATTTCACACATATATTACATATACCTACTACGTGCCAGGTATAGAAAATGAGGAGGCAGGACAATAGGGTATCATGGAGGTCCCTCTCCCCACTGTGAGTTTAAAAATGATCCTGTCTCCTGAAAATTAAACTGTAAAAACCAATCATCAGGTTAGATCAGATTAAACTCTGTCAAAACCTCAAAAATTGAGTCTGGTTTCAGGCTGGAGGAAGGTTTGTAAGAAAGATAGAACTCCCATGTCCTAAGTCCATTTTTATAAACGTATTATTAAAATTTGAGCTCTCTTATAATTTACCTATTGAGAAGTCATTCATTTCCCAGAGAAGTTGTCTTTGAATCTCTTTGGCATTATAACATACATTTAAAAGTAATAAATTGACATTTTTATCTACATCTGTGAGCATAATGACTATTCCTATTCCAAAAAGAGAGAGCCAAAGTTTACGGGCTGACTTAGATTTCTGAGCCTGGAGACATTGACACTGTTGGTGAATTCAACAGCTGAATTCCAACCTGTTAAATCTCTTGATAAACATACTGTTGGCCTCTGCGATGAGATTCAGATTTTGCAATAAATGTGAGGATGTGCATGTGTCTATGGGTATAATTTTCCATTTAAAACCTACACCACACATAGTTGAGCTTTCCTACTTTGGGGATTTTACCTACTATTGAGAGTTTTTGATATATCTTCTTATTTAGCTAATTAAACCAAAATTTATCATGATACTATTTTATAATAGCATTAACACACTTTTCTAACAGGAAAATATACAGTGTTTCATAAAAGTGCTTCGGTATATATGCACAAAGATAACACATTTGTGGTATTTATTTTGAGAAAAATTGAAAATAGTTTGTTGAAGCCTTATCAAACCTACGTGTAACAACAAATAGTAGAAAGGTAGCAACAGCACTTCTTTAAAATCTTTAAAAATGTTGCTACTACTACTACTAAATAAAAAATTTAAAAATTTTTAAAGCTTGCTGCCTAAACCCTAAAACAAATATAGAAGTCTTTCTCTGAAAAAAAATTACAAAATTTATTCTCTATTGATGACTTATGGAGAAAGTAATATTTTTTAAGCAGTTAACTTTTATTGCCCTATTTCTGCAGTGATTTTTGTTAAATATGCATACCTCATGGTCGATCTTAAAGAATACTAAAGAATAAACATTAATAAGAAATCTGAATTTTTCTATCTTTAGTTCTGTTTTGCAACTAACATACAAAACAGAAACTGGGGCTCAACCATAATCCCCATGTTTCCCTCATATGATAAAATGTGAAATATATATTAATCATGGTCTGATAAGTATGTCAAGAATAAATATGTCAGCCTTAACAGAGATTCACTGAACTTTTTTTTTTTAAGTATTCTTGGCTATATTTATATCCAAAAGGAACAGGTTTTCTGGTAGGCCTCACTATATACATGGCATTAACAAAAGATTTTTTTTATGCATGCATTCTGTCATAAATATTATAAACAAATTTAATGAGAATTCACGTAGCTGCCAAGCTTAGGAAAGGGTGATTTTAAAACCATACTTTGCAAATGTTGTCTCTGACTACTTGTAAGAATAGAAGGGTAAATAACTATCTGTCAACGAAGAATTGCTTCATGATTGGGTAGTTTAAGTTACTCCAAAGCTAGAAACATACACCATTATGAGAAAAGTCAGACAAGGAGAAGACTTGAGGTTGTGATTATGTAAATTCATATTATGGCTTTAAGTAAATATCGATTATTTGGGAAGCCTGCTTTTTTTACTTGGTATGCACGAAGGTTGTTAACAATGCAAGTTCACATAAAAAATATTCATTTATTTCTTTTTCTGAGTTCTCATTTTGAGGAAATTGTTCCTACCACTTCAGAAAAATGGGCATCATTTCCATTATTAGCAATGTTATCATGGGTGGGCATGGAGGAAACGTTTAAGAAGTGACAGACATCTACCTTTACAGAGAGGTAAAACATGTGCCTATTTTGAGGCACTCTCAAAATAGGCACTCTCTCACTTGACATGTTAAAATAATTATATGCTATACTGTAAAACATTTGTTAAGAATACAGCGTCATCTTTATCTTCTCCGAGGGCTCAAACATCTATCTATTTTACCTATTATCAGGAGCATATACTTCATCACTTATTTCTTCTTTACCATTTCTTTAAATTTTGAATGTCTGAACTTAATTCTATGTTTAATAGATCAAGCAAAATTGGCACAGTATTAGTAGGAGACCAAATATCCTTCAAAAATAATTATCTATGTATCAGTTTGGGTTGTAGATATTGAAGAAGTGGATACTTTAAAAATATTTAAGAAGTAAAATTAGAAGACATTTTGGACTTATTTAATATGAGGTTTGGGATCAAGAGATAAGAAGGACAAGTTTCAGTTTGCATAATTAGGTGAAGAGTGGTAATTTTCATTCCAATAGGAAACATTGGAAGACACTTGTACCATTGCCCAAAGCAAACCATGTGAGTAGCCCCAAAATTGATGAGGAGGGGACTGACAAGGGTATGGGTTTTCAGAGACATAGCTCACTTAGAAGTTCCTCACAAAGCAGCCATAGTGTTTCAAAGCCAACACAAATGAACTAATTGAGAGGATGAATATCCAAGAGAGAGAGAGATGTCAATTTTTTGACATTTCAAAAAATGTGGGAAGGTTTGGGCCGATTAAATTTAAATAAGAGGGGGCAGAGCTTCTCTGGTTTATCAGAAAGGAAGTGAAAATGAATGGAGATATATAGGTCAGCTTGTATGTTTAATGCTGGAAGACATTTCCAAAAATGGCTTCCATTTTCTCTCCAAGGCAGGAGGCACAATTGTCAGCTATGTGTGAAGGAGAAAAAAAAAAAGAGATGAACATGTCAGAGGAAAAAGGGCTTTCAAAAGGTCATGGAAATTAAGGGAAGGAGTTGGGGTGAGAAAACATAGGTGGTCAGGCAATGTTTAAGAACCATGAGAAGTTAGTGATCATGAATTTTAGCCTTTTCATATGAGTCAGTGGATTTGGCTACAAATCATCTTGAGGACTAAAGGTTATTAAGATAAAATTGAAGGAATATTTGAGGAAAGTATTGTCACTTGAACATCTAAGAACACCTTAACATTTCCTTTTAGGCGTTCAAGTTTACAATTCTTCACTGTTAAATCCTTACACTTGGTGAGATACTATTTCCATTTTACTGAGGAGTCAATTGAAGCCCCAAGAATTCCAAATTCTCATGAATTATCAAAAAGTTGCATGGTTGACAAAATGCAATTGTCACTCAGTGCTCTACTAGACATCACAACTATCTCCAAGCAATTCAGTCAAAAAAAAAATCACTTAATAAAACTCTTATTTGCTTTATCAAATAGAGATAGTGTAGCCTGACTAATATGAGAGGAATTCCCAATGGTGATTACAGTAGTGAGATATTAGTGACTAGATTTTAATGCCAACTACACATTCATTAATTATTTGACTTTGGAAAAGCTATTGAACCTCAATTTGTCTTTGTTCCTTCATATTTTGAATCAGGATTATCATAGCACATAATTTGAGGGTTTAATTTAATGAGACACTATTATAAGGTGCTTAGCTTAGTGCCTGAACACGTACTAAGCACACAATAAATAACGAATATACCATAGTGATTATTGTTGGTAGTAGTGTTCATGATTACACCAATCAAAACGTATTCATCATTTTGAGAAGAATGAAATCCTGGAATATACAAAAGAATAACTCAATATCTGCACTTGCAGCAATGATAATTTTTTCACAATGATTTAGAAAGTGCCTATGCCATATCATGTATCACCCTCTAATTTAATAAACAGCTGTTAGTACTTAATGAAATGAGATATTTATATATGACACGTATTTGAGTCAATTTTACTCTGACTTCTGATGTATTCAGGAATTCAAAATTGATTTGATATAACTGAAGCAGAAAATCATTAGTAAAGTATATAAGTAAATCTGGCAAACAATTTTCCATTCAGACAGGCACAAATGGAAGACTTATCCACAAGTCATCAGCACCTCACTGCCTGAGCCTAGTAAAGACCACAGCTAAGACAAAAAATAATTAGAAGCACTAACATCCTCCAGGGCATTACAAAATGACATCTCAGTTAATTTGGAATTATTTTTAATTTTCAATTATCTACAAAACACTTACACACACACACATACCAATTTGAAAGGAAAACGTGATTAGTGGACTAGTTGGTAGATGTTTTATAGACTTATTCATATTACATATGCAGACTACACAGTCCTGACATGACTGAACTTCAAATATATTTGAAAGCATAAAGATTACAAAGAAATATTCTCTTACTTACAACTGTTCTGTTTGGCTCTATTTTGTTTTCTTTTTCCCTGATAATCTGTGATATAAGAAAGTCACCGTTGCACACAGAGAAGGTAATATCGATTTGGGGATTGGTTTGGGGAGGTACGGGTGAGAAGCGTTGGCTCTCAGATTCGAAAGAACAGCAAGCACAATGGTTATGAGAAAGAAAAGGATAGAATTAATTTAAATGATGAAACATAGTGTGTTTTAAGGCCATTTATTCTAAATAAGACTTTAAAAGGTAGTATCTGCATTTTTGTATATGAACTTCTATCAAACACTTAGATATGTGCAACAAATTATTAAAGATCAAAATGTTTAATCCAGAACCAAAATAAGTAGCCATTATAATTGAATTTAAAGGAAATCATTACTGATTAGTCATACTTTGCTCTGGCAAAATCTGACTTGTGCAGATTTACTCTAGGGAAGTGTGATGTGTCCTGACCACTGAATTATACTCAGTGGGATTTCAAATTAATACTTAATCATGTAGTTTAAACAACTGATATGAAAAGATAAAATGATCATACCATAGCAGTGATAAATATGGAAAACAAAAAACAAAAAAACACCTTTTTCATTAATTGCTTCTTATATTGTCCAAAATACCAAGGGAAAATATCAAAACTGATACAACATACAATGCTTCTATGGTAATAAAATAAACAGCAACATATTGAAAGTAGCCTAAAGTTTGTGGAATATATTTTTGGGTGCCAGAGTAATTACCAAGCAACATATTGTTGGGAAGCATCGCAGCCTCACACCCCAAGGTACTCGCAGGTTTCCAAGGAGGATTACATGTGCAGTCACCGTGAGCGCCTGGCTAGGAATCTCAGCGCCACCACGTAGCAGCTGTTCTACTTTGAGTAAGTTACTTAGTCTTGTTAAGTCTAAATTTTGTTCTTTGCAAACTGAAGAAAATAATACTGTCTTTGCTCATAAAGTTATTACAAATATTGAATAATAAGAATTGCCATTAAATTTAATTTAGTATATGCATGTGTTGGAGTTGGGTGCTACTTTAAATGCCTTACATACATGATTTTACATAATCTGCTGGAGGATCATGGGAATTAGGTATCATTATTCTCTCTATTTCCAAGATGAGAAACTGGAATTAAAGCAACATCAGTAAGTCATTCAACACATAAGACATGGGGTGTGTGTGTGTGGGAAACTGCATTTAGTAGAGCATTTAGTAACCCTCTGACCTCTACAATAGCCTGTTATTTTTCTTCCTGCATTTTTAGTGTCTGTTAAATTTTCTTTGTGGTCCATCATTAGAACTGGCAGCAAAATGGCTCTCCCATATATGGATAACTTTAAAGATTTCCCTCTTTGCAAAAATTCTCAAGCCCTCCTCCCAACATATAAAATAGAACAAATCATTTGTCACAACAGCTTTAATTATCATTCATAAATGTATATAACAACTACTTATTGAGCAGTGACTATATGACAGTTAAATGTTAACATCGCTTGAACACCTGAGTGCTCAACGTTTAACGGTCAGAATCACGTAAACTGTAAGGCATCATCTCCATTTGTGCTTCATAACATTGAGTCTGCAGATAAAACAAGCATTTGCATGTTCTTTAATATTTTTCTGTGTTACTCTTAGATAGATAACTGAGGTCAGTGCTTCATAAGCTGTTGCTCCTAGATTTGACATTAGAGATCCTTGGTTTTAAAATCTCTGTCCCATTTCAAACATATCCCATCCACCCCATCCTCCAGTCTTTATGACTCAAATACGTTGTTTAATTTCTATAGCCATTTTGGTCACATAGTAGATGGTGATAACAACATTTAACTTACAAGGTTAGCAAACATATAATGAATTATATTTAAAGTACTTCCCATACTGTCCAACATAGACTGAAGTGCAGTAAATGGAAGCAATTACTATTATTAGAAGAGGATGCATCAAGAAGATGAAAAGCATTATTATTATCCTCTAGAATTACTTACGTAAAGGAGCTGAAATGACCTATAGTCTATGTTTTAATAAGAGAGTCACTTGTTACATGAATATGAATAGTGGTGCGACATGTACACAAGAAACAAGTATTAAAGCTCACTAAATACTTAATGCTATGGAATATTGTCAGATCTAAAGACTTAATGTAAAAATGGTTACAAATCTAAGTAAAGAAGAAATTTTAAATAGAGTAAATGTAATGGCTTTTAAAAGATATTTTCATTATGCTCTATTTTGTAATTTGGCATTTAAAATATCAGGACATTTGGTATTCAAATTTTTTGTTTTTGTTAAATAACATTAGAATTCATTTCAGTCTACCTTAATATGACTTGAAGGTTCTTTCTTGTTCTTCATTTTTGGACAGAATTGTGCTTCTCAATGCTTTATAAAGAAGTCACATGCACAGGGAAAATGAACATATTAGTATGTCACACTGGGGTAAGCTGAGCAGGTTGCTTCTGCTGGAACTACTGACTTGGGGTTTAGATGCCTCGAACCTTACCTAGTGTCTAAGGCTTGAGGGTATCGATATGTTTGGATAAATGGGACCTATTCATAGCACCTGTGACTCCCAGCACGTCTGTGAGCTATGCCACTCCAGCCAGCATGGCATTCGAATGAGTTGTTGCATACCGTCAGTAAATGGCATTTGAAAACAGTAAGAAACCTGAGGTTGGGTCTTGCCCATTGTTTGCAAGCAGGTATTAGTTGACCAAATGTCTTTATTTCAGCAAACTATAATAGCCACCTTTTTAAAGGCCATTTTTATTTATATCTAATATCTTACTTAATGTTTTATACAATGGAGAAGTATGCCAATACACATGTAACAGTATTATAGCATGATTTCCAGATGACTGTTAATAACTGTGCAGGGATGACAGTTCACTTTACTTGCATGCTAACAAGAAAGACTGCCACAGTCTCATGAATATAGGAAGTAGATTCCCAGGTCAGAGATAAAATACTGTATTATTCTAGACACAAGTACTATGAATTGTTTGCATCAATTTCCCTTTGGCCCAAGTCCCATATGCACAATGTGCATTGAGTCAGCTGGATACCATTAACACAGAGAAGAGAGGCCCTAAGCTTAGGACCCCACGTTTTTGATAATGGATAGGAAGCATGCTGTTCTTTCTGACTGTCTTCAAAGGTTACTCACTAAATAAATATCCTTACAAGACAGACTGAAAAAACACAAACGAACAAGCAAAACAAAACAAAACAGGGTGGCTGCTATTTCAGCTGGCAAGATACAAAAAGATGGCAGACACCCATGGAGAACTGCTTCCCAACAGGTAGCAGTAGTATCAAGCAGTTTCCTGTATTTGCTACCACGGTCAACACCATTTTAAGTCTGCATTCAAGCCAATCATTACAAATTCAAATGCCCTGCTAGGAATATTACAAGAAGTGTACATCAGTCTGAATATGGCATAAGGGAGCATTGATATTTATAATTTTTTAAATTATATATTAGGGTAAACCAGCATAGCTCAGCAGGTTAAGCTCTTGCTTTGCAGCCCCGGGGACCAAGGATCAAGACCCGGCCCCGGCCCTTGCGGACCCATATGCTGGACTGGGGTGTGCCTCCCATGTGGGAGGTCCCCGGCCCAGTTCCCAGCCTGAGCGGCCCCTGTCCACCTGTGTGAAACAAAACCATGTCAAAAATGGATGACGTACAACTATGGAGACTGCTCTGGGCCCTCCCTCTTCTCTCTGTCTCTCTGTCTCTATCAAAAACAATAAACTAAGTCTTTAAAAAAATTATATCTTATTGTGTCATATGAAAATATTAGGTCATTTCAACATAACTCTAGGAGAGAGAACTATTATATTTTCTTCATCGAACAAGAACTGAAGCCTAGAGTGTGTAAGGGGAGCCAGGCAGCACATCTAGTAAGTGGTAGAGCCAGGTTTCAAACCCAGGGAGCTGGGCTCCAGCTTCATTAGTCTTAACTGCAAGCCTCTGTCTATATAAATTTAGCAGGGACTCTGGCAAACTAGTAAATAAACATCTGCTTAAAATCACTTCACTCCTGCCCTTGCTCCTTTTTAAATTTCCTCCATTTATTTCTTGACTATACTTGGAAAAGAAATAGTATGTTTATTTTTCTGAGGTGCCTCATTGCAATTCTTGATTTAATTAAATTTGCTTTATTGGTGAAAATATACACACAAAATCAGAAATTTCTTTTATCTTGATGGAAAATAACTGGCTGTTTTGAGTTATGTTTGCCTGGTATATATGTGTGTGGACAGGAGACATCACAAATAAGGAAAATTTTCAGGTGCTATGCAAGTTGGATTTTCTGAAAACATAAAGCATGATGTTTTGTCTTCAAAGCCTCCAGGATAAGGCAGTATGCTCTTATTTAAATCAAGCATTTCAATGGAATAACTTTTTCTGTAACAACTGTGGAATACAGCAGAAAAACTAATTAATACTCAGTCATATTTCTTTTAACTCATCAGTAAACTATAAAAAGAAAGAGGAAGATATAGCAAAAAAGATATTCAATCTCAATCAAATTTGTGTGGCCTCCATATACCTCATAAGCTATGCTCCTAGCCAAGCAAATGATCTAATATTAATAGCTGTCATACAGAAAGGCAATCTTGTCTTTTAACGATGCCCTTTCTAGCACTAGAGTTCAATTCTTCCTTCACACATTAAGACAGTGTCAAAAAATTATAATGACTAATGCAAGGTTGAATTTTAGCACTCCTTGTTAAATCCAAGTTTCTGAAGCATGTAGTTTCATTCTCATTTTATAGCAGTTCCCTTCAGTCACAGTGGAAAGAAAAAAAGATCCAGGTTTTAGTGGTTTAAAAAATTAAAGTTATCTGATATTCTCTTTGGGAACACAGATATTCAATTATATAAAACCTTATTCTTAACATAGTACATCTGTTTCTAATAAAAAAATTCAGATGTACCATTTGGTCTGAATGATGTATTACAAAATTAACTTTGCTATTTACCAAATAAAAATCAATTTCATCAGATTGACTGCTGGAGACAAAAAAATAAAAAAATAAAGACATTATCTCATCCAAGACAAGCGTCTCCTTTCCCACCTTTGGAGAGCCAAATGAGAACACTGGGAAGGCATGGAGTTTGATTAAGACATTACTCAGATTTGGATTTTAAATTTATTAAGCTAAATGATTTTCTCCATCCCCACATACCTTATTGAGAAGTGCCTTCATGCTCTCTTGTTTGCCTCTGTTACTAAAATTAATTTTTAGGGTTGTTTTTTTTTAAGTAGAGAGGTTTATAGATGAAGTAAGGCATGAATAAACCTCCCTCTCCTAACTCCATCCTTGTAATTTTATAGTAGTTGGAATTAAAGTAATACTCAAAACTAGAAGGGCAAATATTTCAGTTCCTAACTCATCATTAATATAACCTTCTCTGCCTGGCACACATCATATAGGAAGAGCTTAGCTGGATTTATAGCACTTAAAATTTTCCATAAATTTTGTAACAAAATAAATGGTACTTTTATGGAAACAATAATGATGAGTGAATAGAAATACAACTTTCTTGGAGAGGGAAGTGTGGAGCTTACAAGCTCCTAAATTGCAATATGGGCTTTTAGTCCCTTACAAGTACAAGTAATAGCAACTTAGGTGTATACCTCTGCTTTGAGTCCATTTGTCATAATAGACATACCTTTGAAAATGGCATATATTCAAAATATCTAGCAAAGTGTGAATTCTATGAGCTGACTATGATTCTCCTGCCTTTTTTAGAGCTATAGGCTGGTGGGAGATGGGGGTTAAGGTTGACAGCTGGTGCCTATACCTGAATACCTGTATTCGCGAAAGTAAATTGCTAGCTATGTTGCACTAATGTTTTTCTGAGTCTTTTTGTTAACTGACTATCAGACTAGGCCACAGTTTCTCGTATTTATCTTTAAGGATGTGAATAACCTAAGAGAATTGGGAAAGGCTGCATGTTTTAAATAATAGAAAATAATAACTTTCTTTTAGAAAGAAGAAAAGCATTCTGATGAACATTTAAAATTATCTCTATGACTGCTATAATTAGAAAGCAATGTTGGTAAAACAACAACAACAAAAAACTATGGTGATGAATAGAAAGAGGGGATACCAAAAATAAAAAATTATTATTTTCATTTTTAAAATTCCAATAGGATTTGTTCTATTTATTTTTCTCTAATTTTCAATTACAGTTGGCATTCAATATTATATTAGTTTCATGTATTGAATAAAGTAGTTAGACATGTACATCACTTATAAAATGATCCCCTTGATAAGGCTAGAATATACCTGGCACCATACATACATAGTTTTTACAATATCCTTGACTATGTTCTCTATGATTTACTTAACATCTCCATGACTATTTTGTAACTACCACTTTGTATTTCTTACTTCCTTCAATTTTTCACTAAGCCTCCTAATCACCCTCCCATCTGGCAACTATCAGTTTGTTCTCTGTATCAACAAGGTTGTTGATTTTTTTTAATTATTTATTTTTTTCAGTTATAGTTGAGATTCAATATTATTTTATGTGAGTTTCAGGTATCTATATAATTTATATAATTTATGTGGTTATCCTCCCAACCCCTCCATTTAATCTAGTACTCACCTGGCACTACACATAGTTGTTACAACAGTATCGATTATATTCTCTGTTCTGTACTTTGCATCCCTGTAACTATTTTGTAGCCACCAATTGTATTACTTAAACCCTTCACCTTTTTCCAGCCCTTCTTTACTCAGGCAACCAACACTTTGCTCTCTGTATCGATGAGTCTGTTTGTATTTTGTTTGTGCATTTATTTTGCATTTTAGATGCCACATATAAGTGAAATCATACAGTATTTGTCTTGCTCAGACTGACTTATTTCACTTAGCATGATACCCTCTAAGTCCTTCTATGTTGCTGTTCATTTTAATATTTAATTCTTTTTTATTGTTGAGTAATATTTTATGGTATATTTCTACCACATATTTCTTATCCTATTATCTGTTGATTGACAATTAGGTTATTTCCATAGATTGCCTACTATATATGAAATGTTTTTCTTTGACTCTTGTTACAGCCTTTGTTTTAAAGTTTGTTTTTATGACATATCTATTGCTACCTCAGCTTTTTTTTCTTCCATTTTCATTTTCCATTTATTTACTTGTAGTTTGTGTGTATCTTTTAATCAGAAGTGAGTCTCTTGTAGGCTGCACACATACGGGTCTTGTCTTCTTCTCTATTCAGCTACCCTACGTCTTTTGATTGGAGCATTTGATTCATTTACAAGTAATGTAATTATTGATGGGTATGCAGTTATTGGCATTTTATTATTCATAGTTTTGATTTTTTCTCCTTCTTCTTCAGAAAGGAATCTCTTCTATATTTCTTATAATACTGGGTTGGTGATGTTTACTTACTTAGTTCCTTGAAAGTATCTAAATTCACCAACTTCAAGTATTTCTTTCAGCCTACCAAGGAGATGACATCAATTATCTAGACATATAAGGTTCCCCGGTGGGGAAAATATATGATAGGACTGTAAACTAATGAGTGACACATTTCTATAAGAAACACAGAAAAGGAGACCTGTCTTAAAATTAGGTATAGGAAATTCAAAGTAATACTTTACTCCTGTCCATTAACTAGGGTTTGTTGTATGCTACTAACGCTATAGAACTATTAGGAGACTCAAGAGACCTCTGCAGGTCTCTCTCCTCTATAGAGTTCCTGTGTGACAGCATGTGGAGTTAAATGTATCTCCTGTGCCTTCTCACTGCAGGGCATTCTTACAGTTAGGGAGACATCCGTGGATTTGCCCTTGTAGCATGGTACAAGGAACCCTGCATAGGAGAAAGAATATAAGGGTTTCTTCTGTGTATTGAGTAAGAAAGCTTTGTATCCTTTGCCTGCTGGTGAAGAAGAATCTTTTTGAGACACACCCTGCTGAATCTGCTTGAATTTTTCAAGAGCAATCATTTGAATTTATGGCTCAGCTATTTGAAAGGTGACATAATATCAGTATCCCAAAGTAAAGCACATTCTACTGATTTCTACTACCTAACTGAGAAACTGTCATTTTATTCCACATATCCTGAATATACAGACTTGAGATCTGAAGGATAATACTGTGAATATATATACATTTTTTTTAAATATAATCGTCCTAAAAATCATACTTTTCCCTGGCAGTCACTAAACTTGAATTTCTTTTTATTAGTCACTAACAAACACACAAATATGTTTTCTGTGCTCAGTTACTAAATGAATATGTTCAGAAACACTGAATGCTAAAGCTTAATTATACAGTTCATACATTTCTGACATAAAGGAAGTGAAGAGAAAACATAGGTCAAATTTATGAGACTAAAGAATCATCTTTTGCAACCAGAGACTAAAACTAAATGCACATAGGGGATGCCAGGATAGCTCAGCAGGTTGAGTGCTTGTCTTGCAACCCCAAGGTCCAGGGATCGAATCCCAGGCCAAGCCCGTGCAAACCCATATGCTAACTGTGGCATAACTGGTAACTGCCGGAATGGCAAGGTTGTGAAGGTTCTTGTCTCCCATGCAGGAGGCTCCCAATTTGGTTCTCGCTTTGTGTGGTCCCACATCCACCTGTGTAGAATGAAACCATGTCACAACTAATGAAGTACAACTATGGTGACTGCCCTGAGCTCTCCCCATTTTCTTAATTACCTATCTATCTATTTATCTATCTATACCTCTAGCTATCTATTATCTATCTATCTATCTATGTAACTATCTATCCATCATCTATCTTACCTTCTCTCAAAATAATAAAATAAATCTAAAAAAAAAGAAAAAGAAAACTGAACTCATGTAGAAGAATAACTGACTTTGCCTGTAAAAGGAACCAGTTCATCTTCAAGTATGAAGAAGAACCTTCATAACAACATCTTTACATTTTTTAAAATGATTGCCTAGACATTCCAGATGCAAATGCCTGTAGCTATTAAACATTAGCTAACATATATCTAAATAGTGTTACTAAATTATATTTTAAACTAATTTGTTTCATTAAGTTTATTTTACTATGTGCAATCACTTTTTCATCTGAAATATGTATATTATTTTAGCAAAATTGTTTAATGGCTCCAGGATTACTATTGTATACAATGAAGTGCTTTTGCTGGTCTAGGTATATTTCACAGAATGTTTTAAAGAGTAAAGTTTTTATTTCTGATGATAATTTATACATGATCACAAATGCATTACCCTGAAAATAGTTCCTCCCTCTTTTAGGCATTTCTGTGCACCTCGTAGAGCTTTAAGTCTTCAGATGTTAAAATAATTCACTTGCCACATACAGCAAAGGAACCTAGAATTCCATAACCTATACCTACACATGTACCCTTGATGGAGAGTCTATGAGCAACAACCAATAATGACATAAAACACAATCTTTACTTCTTTTCTTTCATTATCATCTATCATTGCTAAATACAAAACACTGGCTTCTATTAAGTCTGCCACAGAAGCTTTTATCTCTGCTCTCTGACTCATAACAGCAAATGCTGCTGTGATATTCTATAGCACCTTTATGTGGCTGTTCATGCTGCACAGCATTGTACGTCATTTTGGAAGCAGTGGATCAAGAGACAGGTGAGATAATCGGTTATCACCAAATGCATGAAACACATCAAAGTCTTAAAATTTATCCTGTTGTTACAGCAATATCTATCTTCAGGACATCTACTCACTGAGAAAAAAAAAAAATGACAACCAGAGGCTAGTTTTGTTTATTTAAAATCTGAAGAAGGTTATATATTATTACTTTCTGGGTTTACCATATAATGATGTGTTCAAATTACCTTAGTATTATGTTGCCTGGTAATATTAAAACTAGAGTTTTGGTATACCTTTTAACTTTACTAAATGTGTTTTAAATACTTTACTTGCTTAGAGCCTCCCAAGGAAACTGGAAGAGATGATTATTTCCATTTCAAAAAATCAAACACTGATTTCCAGAGAGCTTATATATTTAAGAGCTGAGCAGATCCTTTTTGGTTCTCTGTACATACTTCTAAAATGGGTAATAAGCCCAAAACTAATTTTACAGACCTATCTTCTAGGAAGTGCTGTGTTTGTTTTATGTTCTATAATACCTCACAAAGCTAAAAAGTAGTGTGATATAATCACTGTGTAAACTATAAATTTCTCCCTTATTCTGAAAACAAAGGTTACAAGCTTATATATTGCATTTTAATTCATCTTTGTTATTCATAAAATAAAAGCATTATATGTTACTAATTATTGAATAGCAGCCGCTGAAATATATATTCCAAATTGAAATATCATTTTCATATCTATAAATGTATGCACATATACATATAATTCACTTTAATAGTCAAACCTTTAGGTACAAATATGTTCTTATATTCACAGTTGTCCAATGATAATATTGGAATAGAATAAATTTGTGACACAGTGTACACCCGTTCTTCAGATTTCTTTCAAATTGAAACAAAATTATGATAGGTTAAGCATCATACCAATCATTTAGACTAATTCCCTTTTCTATACATTGAGATATGCTGGACTTGGTATCTATGTTTCCCTGTAATATACTAACTTATGTATTTTATTAATTATGTTAATTATCATAAGAATTGCTGAAACCAAAAATCATATGAACTGTTTCTAAGTTGGCACTTTATGTCAATACGTTATATGCCTGAGATTATCTAATCATCAAAACAACAATATAAGGTATGTATTATTTATATCTCCCTGAAACAAATAAAGAAATAAAGCCAAAAATAATTTGATAAAACCTCCCTTTTACAAAGCTAGTAGGTAAAAAGGCAGGTGAACTGAACCCAGGTTTGTGGGTAAGATGGCACATATAAACAAAATGATATTCTACATCTAGATTTTCAATTTCATAACTAATACAATATCCTAGAATAAAGCTACTTAACATTTACATATCACAATCCATAGATTATACATGTCTCCCCCATTCTCAGGATGGAAATGCCTACAATTTAAGAATGCTGTCTTGCTGATGGATGTAGAGAGGGCTAAGAGCTCCAAACCACTATTAACATTTTTAAGGATACAGCATTTATATGGTTTTTAAAATACTTTAATTCAGTTAATTTTTACCATAGTTTTGGAAGGAAATAAAAATATTCAGTAGTTACATTACATGGATGATAATATGAAGAGCAGAAATTTTAGGCAATGTTCCCAAGGTATATTAGTGAAATTAAGAGATTTTTTTACCACCCCCTTCTATGGATAAAATTGTTATTGTTTAACAAAAGTAGGTGAATAATACACTTACTCAATAATTTTTAAGTATTTAACCTTAACCTATAACAGTTAGTAGCCAAATATTAATTTTCAACTCATATCAAAATATGGAATATATAATCATTTCCACAAATTTTCTTTCATACATTATTTTATTAAAATAAAAAAAACAGACAAAGAAATCCATACAGTATCTCTGTCTTAGTTGTAACTCTCACTTATGAGTTTGTGATCCTTCTTTTTTAAAAAGAACCAGTTGAAATGAGTAGAAATATTTACTTGATATGAAGAATTTATTGCACTAATAAATTTCAAAAGCAGTAAGCAGTTCTTTCAAATGAACATCAAACATAATATTGAGAATTGAATATATAGACTTTAGAAAAGTAAAAAGTTAAAAATATTAGTTTTACGGCACTTGTTGCAGTTTGTATTCTCAAAACCCATTAACTGCAATGTAGATATTTTATGTTATTTGCTAATTATTTGTAAATTATCCTATTTAATTCCCTTCCTTTTCCCATGCATGATAAGTGAAAAATATACTTGGATATGCTGAGACCGATCGTCTCTTTCCTCGTAGAGTTACCGGCAATGTTCCCTAAGAGCTTTTTCTTCCCTACACACAAATATTTAATTCTTTTTTCCTACAGAACATGTCATCAACTGAAACAGTATGTAAGTTATGCATTTATCCATCGTTGTTTGTCTTCCCTCACTAGGAATTAAGCTCTTCTCTAGAACATGTTACCCCTGGCACTCCCTAAAAAACCTTCCCTGCTCTACAAGATTATTTTATTTCCCAAAGAAATTATCACCTTGAGACACTATTCTACACATGTATTTATTGATATTTGTCTTAATTCCCTAGAATTTAAACTTCTTCTGGGCACAGATTTTTATCTTTCTGATCTCTTCCTAATAGTCAGCGGCTCCTCAGAGTGCTGCCATTTTGACAGCCCAGGTTCAAAATCCCCCTAATATGTTCTGCCTCAAAGCGCCTGGCATGAAACCATCTAACCATCAGGTGCAGAAAAGCCACCTTAGACTAAGACAACATGGGGAGAAATTGAATTATAAGAGACAGAATGAAAGAGAGCTTTTCCTGAAACAGTGGGAACAGCAGAATCCATGCAATTTTATGCTGCTCCATTACGGAAGCAAATGCCCTTGACTATTTGCTAAAACACGAGTATAAACCATCTGAAGGAATCATAAGGAGGTAAATATTATTTTTTAGCTTATTTTTTTTAAGATTTATTTTTATTGTTTTTGACAGAGGGAGAGAGAGAGAGAGAGATAGAGAGAGAAGTGTGAAGGCCCAGAACAGTCTCCATAGTTGCACATCATTGGTTTTTCCACATAGTTTCATTCCACAGGTGGGCGGGGCTGCACAGGGCAGGAACTGGGCCAGGGTCTCGCCCCAGTGAGAACTGAACTGGGGGCACTCCCCAGTTCAGCATATGGGTCCACACGGGCCGGGGCCGGGATTCGATCCTTAGTCCTTGGGCTTGCAAAGTGAGCGCCTAACCCACTGAGCCATCCCCGCTTCCCCTAGCTTTTGTTTTTAAATACACATTTGGCCACTCTGTAAAGAAAGAATATGTATCGGTGACTTGAATATATGTGATAATATTGAAAATGGTAGGATGAGTTCACATTTGGCGTATATTTTGAAAGAATGGTTAGTTAATTGGATATACTATGTCAGAGATAGCAAATGTCTCCAATATATTTTGTATGAGCAATTGTGAGAATGAATTTACTGAGTGAGATAAACACTGAAGTAGAAGAACATTTGGTACAGCTATAATTGTGAATTCTCTCTTTGACATGTTGACTTGCAATGTTTTAGATAGCCGAGTGGTATTGCTGAGTCAGCAGTCATAGGCACAAACAGGGCAAAGCTACGATAAAAAAATTTGGAGTCATCAGTATAAAACATATTTAAATCATTAGATGACTTACAGAAAGAGTACAGTTAGAAAAGACAAGACAGCTGAGGGTTAAACTGATAGATATATGAGATATGTTGAGGAAAGAGAATTAAAAACTGTGTATGGCAAGATGGAGGTTATCAACTGACATCAAAATAAACCATTTTAATGCTACTATAGGAAGAAAGCTTATTTTAAGAGGCCAAAATTGATTCTATGATGTTTAGGGCTTTAGGCATAATGAATTAGAATGGGAAATTGTATGTTTATACATAATGCCTTTACATTAAATTTAAAAATGACTTGCATTATTCTATATAAATATCTCAAATATGACCTCTCAAGTATAAATGCTTTCTTTTATTCTTTTATTCATTAGTTTTAATAGAGCGTTCTACTATGGGTCAACCCAAAAACTGGTTTGAAGATACAAAATTAATCACATTTATTTCACTTATCTATTCATTTTTAAAATCTGTTTATTCTTATAATTTAGAAACTATTAACTTATAGAAACATTTTAAATAAAGTTGGGTAATTACAACCAAGCATCCTTTGCATGAGTGTCTTGGCAATTCATAAAAAACTTAAGTACTTAAATTTCATGCTTTGTACCCAAGCTCAAACATCATCCTTAAAACATCATGCATAATTCAAATTAACAGCTTTTCAATTTTTGTGTTACAGTGAGCTCAGAGAACCAAACTGCAGCTTAACAATTAAAATATGCATCATATATGTTTCAGAAATCTACATGGAGATTTAAAAATAATACTTTAAAGTAATATTTACATTATTTCCCATTTACATTATGAATTAAAAGGTTGAATTTTCATAAGCATCAAATTGAATAACTGTTTAATTTTTTCAATTCTCATATTTCAAGTAGATACAGGTTTATTCACTTTTCCTTAAATTAGAGCGATGGGGAGATAACCAGTATTCCATTATTGGCAAATCATGACTGATGCATACAAAGTAAGTTTTCTTCCCATATTTTACCTACATAAGTATTTCAATATTATAAGTCAATATAGGAACTTTATTTCTGGTATTCAGTATGCATTCCCTGAAACACTCTTTCTTGTCACCTGGGAACAGGCAATCTTCTACTGTTTAACTTTTTTCCAGCTTTCTTTTACACAAATCAGCAAAAGAGAAGAAAATGTTGGCTATAAAATGACTCTAGTTGATGTGTTATTCTCGGAGAAAATAAATGTACTAATTTTAAGGCTTAAAATTTCTCATATTAGTTTTTGATAAATGAGGTGCTGTGTAAGCTTTCCAAAGTATATGTGTCTATCAAATCCATTCCTGACCTACAACACATTTCGCCAGGGCCAGACTGCCAATCATATTAAACTGCTGCAAATAGAGTGCTATCTCCTTGTATTCTCATTATTCAGAATGTTTCTCTGTATGTTATTCCAAATTTATATTATTTGCGATTTTACATCAGTGAATATCATAGGCACTTGAAGACTAAATACCACTAAATGTAAGTTTATGATTTTCTGTAGAAAGGTGAAATTGTTAAAATATTAATTTCTTTTTGAAAGCCATGTCTAGCTATTTTCAGAAACACAAGAGAATAATTAAATGCTATCACAACCAAGCCTCTACTGGGCTAGATGCAATAGGTCAAAATGTCATGGTTGCCATCAGTCCATTATTTCTCACATGCTGTTCCATTCTCAGAAGAGCTTCTTGGTTCTGTCACAATGCAGAGTATGGCTTGTAAGGTTTAGACCATTTATTTCCCTAAGGATTCATTTGCCACCAGCTTATCCTTTATGAGAGAAAAAATTGATGTAATATTTGTGATGGAAAGAAAGTGGCTGGTCATTGTTATGGATTACTTAATAAACATTGGTGAGCAGAAAACAAATGCAAATAGTAGAAATTATAATTTGTGTCTATACATGACATACAATGTTACTTGCAGTAATCTTATGAATCTCTTGCAAAACACATTACTCATATTTCGCTCTTGCTAATTTGTAAGACTCTCCAATGTGATTTAAAAAGTAAAGTGGGGATGTGGTGCTGTTGAGCCAAGAAGAATGGACTTTTTATTCTTACTCCTTTATGAGAAAAGAAAATAATTAAACAATATTTCCTCTGCAAAATCACAATAGTTCTGTATGATATGCAGCACATTAGATTGAAATGATATTGCTACATTAAATGGATGTCCAAAAAGTCAAGCAAAAATACACAGTATTTTATCAAAAGCAATTAATCATTTTTCATCCAGAGTATGACATTTCACTATGTAATTGCACAGGAAATTAAAACTCTTTTTATAGATTTAATAATGGATGAGATATGGGTTTTGAAATAATTGTTTTTATGGAACTTTGTCATCCTAAGGCATGATATGCAAGCTGTGACTTGCAACTTGCACCTCTGTCAGCTCCAAGATGGATTAAAGGAAAACAATAATTTGGAGCCCACCAGGACACAAGCAGGTGCCAAAAATTCAAGTAAATTGCTAACATTTTAATTTTTACTTTCAAATAAACTTCTCTGCCTGGCACACTGTGTTATGCTAACTCTTATGTCACACATGGCAAGTTTCCAAACTGACCTTTTTTTATAAACATATATCTGATGTGTGACAACTGTTGCTTTCTACATACATTTCTAAGCATTTCAGTGCTTAAACATGTCCAACACATTACATGCTGGTGTGATGAAATAAAAAGCAATATTAAAGTTTCATTACATTGTGTTTTAGGAATGAATGGAAGTAACAAAGATGTTAAACATTACATATTCTAAAGGCTAAATTTTATAGATACATTTATAGATATGTGGGTAGGTAGATAGGTAGAGATAGACATATACATACACATTGTGATTGTGTGTGCTGTATGCAAGTGTGTACTCTGAAAAACACAGAATCTGTATTTCTTATTAATTTTGGAATAACTACCTGTTTTATTTCTCATCTTCCCTTAACTAACTTTTATTTATAAATCTGATATATGCAGAGTATTCATTAATCAATACCAGAAAGAAAATCATTGCGGTGTCATTTTGAGAAAATAATCAACATTTAGCAAAATGATGAGAGAAAAGACATAGCAATATTTAGTTTCAAAGATGAATATTCAGTTTAAACTCACATATTCTGCTAATAAGAAATTATTAGCTTTGTAAGTTCAATTTGGTTTAAATACTATAGAATATCAAAGATCAAAAACTTTAAAATCATGTATTTCAACTATAACAGTTCTTTTGTATGTAGCAGCTGTTCAATTAAGATTTCTGCATCAAACTGAAGTCCAAATAATTTTATCTTAGAAAATTAGTTTGTATATATTCTACCAAGTATATTAGAAGCTACACTTAATTTGGAAACATCTCAGGTGTGTGGTGGAAGCTGATACAGGCAATTCTCTCTGGAGTATGTCTGAAAAGAAAATACTTTTATTTACTAGAGAAAACATGCTGTCCTGGTGCCCATTTGTGACATTAAAAAATATTATATTTTATGGCATGCTTTTATAATTCTCCATATTTCTATAGGTAAGCAGTGTTTTAAAAATACACTATACAGAAACTTCTGCAGCAACTATGTCCAAGAATAACAGATGGACAGAATTCCAATCTCAAGAAAGAAGGAAGAAGAGGAGGAGGAGGATAGAAGAATAAGATAGAAGAGAAGAGTGAACAAAAAACAGGAAAAGAAGGATAATCGGGAGGAGTAGAAGAAAAAGAAAGAAAGAAAAATGGACAGGAGGAACCGGGAGCGAGAGAGAAGGAAGGAGAGAATTGCAAAAGTAGATGAAAACCAATTTGCTTGTAAATTGATACTTTTTATATTACCAGTTGTTATTGCTATTGCTGAAGTCTATAATATTGTTTATTGGTGAATGTGATAAAAATAATCAAGTACAATTAGAGAATCGGATATTTTCAAATACTGCTTGAGGCATTGTTTAGAATGGAGAGTGCCAAAGTAATTAGTAGGTATGGTAATAAAAGCCCACAAACTTTGGGACTCCTAACTTCTGGGTTAGTTTTAACTCTACTACTCCTAGACATATGGTACTTGGATTTACTTAGCTTTTCTGAACCTCATATTTCACTCATATAAAAATGAACATTCTTATAAAACTTTTTGTGGTTTTTTAAAAAAATAACAGACCTAAAGTATCTAACATTTAATCATCGATCATTTCAAGTATTCTCAAAAAATGTTTTGTGCTCACATACTCACAAGGTACTGACTTACTCTCATGTTGAAAGCAATTATAAACCTGGACATATATGCAGCCATTTCAGGAACTGGGACTCTGAAGTGCAGTTCTACGGTCTTTGAGAAAAAGGAAATATAGGCAAACCCCATGTTCACATTAGCCTCCTACCTAGGGCATTTTCCAAACAAGGCAAGGTAAATAGTGCCCAAACAGAGAACAGGGTCTTGCTGAGCAGAAGCCCTACAAATTGAAGCTTGGGGCTACTGAGGTGGTTACAATTTGCAAAGCAGTGTGCTGGAAATGAAGAGAGCTGCTCAGAGAAGAACTAAAAGATTGCTTAGTAAATAATGACGTTTTCCATGCTAAAAGATAAATTAAGGTATTTTTTTAATAAATATGTTCACATTACCCTATGAAACCCAATGTAACTATTGCCCACAATGTTTAATCACCAGGGTTTACTCAACATTTGTCTTTGGAGCTTCTGCTTGATTATTTTTGCCAATTCAAATTGTGATCTAGATTTATTTTTCTTTGCTAGAAGCTGATCATAAAGTAAAGGATAATATAGCAAGCGTGTTTAACAAGCAAAATAATGA